>JAVFBW010164978.1:0-11446 GCA_034783835.1 Mopalia ciliata
AGTGTCTTAACGCTTTGAAAGTGTTGCAAGTGTGATATTAATTACTTCTTGGTATGTTTCTTTTAATGTTGTCTTTGGGACAGTTTTTACCCCTCCTTTAAATCTACATTAATCTTAAAAAGATGAATCTAACAATGGATTTGGAGATTACTTCTTTGTATCACTTTGTATGTAGCCGTAGTCTTATGTTCTAGACTAAAGGTGTGTGTTGTATCAACTAGGTACTGCGAACCGTTTCGTGCAAAATGTAGATAAGTCCTAATTTTAATCAAGTTTAATCAAGACAATTTCTGATAGCATTTAGATTGTGATATAGTAACACAATAAGGCTTTCTGGATTTTCCAATTTTTCGAACGCACTGACATAAAAAAAACTTTGACAAGGGAGCAATGAAAATAACTCTATATAGCTTTAGAAGCCAATTATATTAGCTAAATAATATCAATCTGGCATTATGCAATTAAATAATTGGTTTAACATAATTAATAGTTGTAACAAAATTGTTTCCCTTTTTTTAATTTACTCGCGTAGGGTGTTTTTTTTAACACAAATAGCTTCTGTGAAGTGAAAGTGGCAAGAACGTTCGTTACTGGAATACGTTATCGTCCTCAAAGTGTGCCGGCTATGTAATGATTCGAATTTTTAACTTAATCTAGACAAATTGTTAAGGTGTTATAAGTGATTCGTACATTACGGAGAAAGAGTATGTCTAGCTGCTATTGGTTCGATATAGACAGGCTGAACATCTGCAGACATTTCCCACACAATAAGTCATCTGCGGATTGTATTTTTTTATTTGTTTGATTTTTAACGTCGTACTCAAGGGCATTTCACTTATATGACGACGGATTGTCCACTTCACACTGACCACAGCCTTATTACGATGGGAAACAGGGAGAAAACCTCGTAAACACCAACCCCGCGATTGCCGGAGCCACAGCATGTGACTCGCTCATATACCTTATGGTCGACAGGCTGACTCGAACCCGTGAACTTTAAATCGAAGCAGGTTCAGTTTAGGAAGCGCACTCGCTACCACTTAGCCACGGCCGCGGGTTGCAAAGAAAACATTTAGTGGACAATTAAAGAAGGGGAATTAGACTTAAAATCTATCTCTTTAGTTCTTTAATCAATTATGATAATTGGGCTCATATTTAATTTTGTAAATTTGTAAAACTATGATACAAAAAAGATGCTCTAAGCATAATTTAAATAATAAAAAAAAGAATACAAGATATCAAAAACGAAACTGATCAGTGTCTACCATAATCACTTATATATGTTAAAATCAATGTAACCAATGTCTTTGTTTTACATTCTATTTTTTATTTATTTTTAACCTACACTTTTAAAACTCGTTTAATTGTTTTTGTAATTTTGTCATTCGTAAGAGAACCAGATGAAAGTTGTTGTTATAGGCTTTTCAAATATGTGCGGTTACACATCCTTCCGTCCTAAAATTACGTTAACTCGCGATGTAAGGCATTTAACGAAATCAATTTAATTTGCATTAAAACGTAAATGTGTTATGACTTATAACGTATTGGAGAGTTTTCTTGATGTGGTATCGATGGACACGCAACCTAAACATCTGCACACATTATCGACACAATAAGCTTATCTGGGGATTGTTAAGAAACGATAGAGAGAAATCAAAGGCAGTTAATTATTATTAAAAATGTGTAAATTATAAGGATGATTTTAAAATAGTTACCCTTAATAACTTAGGAAAAACGATGATGACTGATACGAAATAAATAAAAATTAACATCGCCACAGTCTTTCTTTTGCAATATTTTTGTTAAAAATATAAATAACCTTTGGTCATTGATGGTATTTATAGACAACATGTATCTGTTAAATCAAGGAATGTTAATGTACGCGATATATTAAGACAACGGTTACATTTTGTGTTAATGTATTTCTTTCATCGGCATCCGATTAAACAGAGAAATTGTATATGTCAATGACCAACAGTTAATTTTACACCACGATATTATAAAATGGTTAAAATTTATTCAAACCCGTCTTGCGTTATATAGGGATAATTTTACGAATCCAAAGTCGTTAATCTGGATTAAGGTGAGAAAATACGGATTACCTCATTTGCTTCATCGTACTTAATTTGACAAACCTGGCTATATGTAGGTTAAATAAATTGGTTGATATTGGTTATGTCACAAGAAATGTTTATTTATTAAATCGATCACTGTTATTACTTTTCTTAATATTGATTCCTTGTAGTGTGGGGAAATGAGTATTATTACCCTATCCCCAAATTGCTCTAGTTTTGAAATGCCTGGGACTAATTACGACATAAACAAACTATCTATTTAGTTAGAAAAAACAGAGGTTCATAATAAAAGCAGCAGAAATTTTGAGAAATTATCTACGAAAATGCTTTTAAGTTTGGTGATTTGTTTTTTAATATGAATGAACAGAAATACTTCACATTACATAACCCCATTCAGAACTATATCGGAACTGTTTATTACGTAATTAATCGAAACATGAATAAAGGCACACTTAAGGTGCTTTTGGATTGCAATTTGTTCGGTGTAGGATATAACACAACTTTAAGGATGCCAGTGGTAGAAGTGTAGCTCAAATAGTAACCGTGAATGTGTGGAATGTTAACTGTCTCACAAATTGTATGGCTATTTGATACAGATGATTACCGGCGAAATATCAAAAAGCTGTATTGACGAGGCAAAAGCATCGTTTTGGATCACCAAAGAGTATTTTAGCTTCAATTAGCATATTTATTCAAACTTACTTTTGGGATACTTTATAACACATTATTAAAACACATTATATTTAATATTTAAAATTTTAAAAATAAAAAAATGAGGCAAAATCTAGGAATCGGATTTGAGCGCATGAGATGAGTTTAAGTCAAACTGCTTTTTGAATTTTTGTTAGAAAAATAATTCAAATTGTGAATGATTCTGTTAAGAATTAAGGCATTTGATATGCCTGGCTGACATCATTGATGCCAATACTGTACTGTTGGAACAAGTCGAGACGCCAGTGTGTATTATTGGCATACCAGAAACAAATTCATAAATATTTGTTGGGTGCTATGGTTTTGAGAAGATGTCGTTGAAGTCATTCTGTCAATCCTAGTGATCTGCAGCGAATTGATGTTTCCGAACAATTATTTTCAAGAGATGTGAATTGTCCGTCACGCTAGTTAATGACATGCATTTGACTCTCTGATACCAATAACTACAATATATAAAAGTTTTGTTTTATAAAAATAATAACATATTATTAAAGCTTTTTAAAAATAAATTTGAACACAATTTTATCCACTATATAACACGTAAACGATTGCATGGTCTGAGTCACCAAGTAATCATTTAAGTAACGAACACTAATCAGCCAGACTACCAACAAAACACCCAGGTAATCAATGGCATTGTGAATCAATTATTCAATCTTAAAATTTTGTCTTTGTTCCAGTTTTTTAATCAGCCCAATGGGAGGAATAATGGTCGAGAAACCAACCAGATTGTGAACCAATCAATGAATTTATAACATTGGTTTCGATCACGTTTTATTTTTTAATTTTTTTTTACAATGCCTAATCATGATAATTAAGCAGTGTTTGGAAAGGTCTATGCAGTGGAGGCGCCGCCATCATAACTAAGTTTGACATAAACTGTGATAAATGGAAATACATAATTTTGTTATTTGAAACATTATCCTAGCTTTGTGAACCAAAGTTTGTAGATAGGTGAGACACAGTTTGGTTTATTAACTTTGAAACATGCGCCGAGAATGTGATAATAATGGCGCGCTGTCGACAGTCAATAAATCTGCGGGAAACACAGTCTGCCAAAGCGTTAGCTAACTTTTTTGTTATTCCTCATGTGCCTGTCTCGTTAAATCAAACCCGTCGCCGTCCAGCCTCAATGATGTTTGGTGTGTAGATAGCTCGGGCCATTATGCTACATGAAAGTTTTCTATAAATTAACACAAAAACTGGTTAATGCAATTTAATTAAATTAAGTAATTCGTTTAATAGTTATTATAGCAGTAATTATATGGTTTTCCCTTATTTATTAACCAGCTGTCAGGTTTTCTTTGGAAATTAATAGCTTCTTTGATGTACAAAATGCCTAGAAAATACGTTACCGGAATATGTTATCTTCTGCGAAATTCGCCTTTGGCTAAATAAATTAAATTTGCAGTTAAATGTACAGTTGTTATAAGAGATTAGTATATAGTATATAGCTTCTTGATATGGTATCAATGAAGACGCGGCCTAAACATCTGCAGACATTTTTAATAAAATTACTGTTCTAAAGAAACCATTTAGTATCAATTCAAAGGATGTAAATTACACTATAGTACTATTATATTTATTTATTTCTTTATCGATTCTGATTAGAGAGGGGCATATGTTATATTGTATGTATGTATTGCATGTTATTAACATTATGATAAAAAGATGCAAATTATATAAACTAAACAATAAACAACCTTTCAAGAATAACATAGATCTTGTACGACTCTGACTATTATCACTTATATATGCTAAAAACAACCTAACAATTTGTGGTTTATATTATTTATTTACAGACGATATTTTATTTATTTTACTCAGTCTCTCGTCATTGAACCGGATAAAAGCTCTTGTTATAAGCTTACTCAAATATTTGCGACTATACATATGGGATTTTTGGTCTATTTCCAGATTCGAAGTCGTTAATCCACATTAATCCGCAATAAGGACTGCCTTCATTGACTTACTTTGAATAGCTATGAATGTGTAGTTAAAAGAAATTTGTTGATCGTGCCACAGTAACATAGCAAGGTTAATGTCTCAAATGTTATTTAGACATTGGATTTCTCTTAAGTGTACGCTCAAATTATTGTCAATACGGATTTATCAATGTATAGAATCAGATATTTTGCGCAAAATGTGTACGAACGCACATTTTAATAAAGTTTCATATTGATATAACGAAGTTTACACAATGAGCACAAAATGGTCAATACCTTAAATATGCTCTGTAAGGAAAATCTATGTACAATTTGTTAAGAAGTCAAATTGAAACCAAAAATCAGACCTGGTGCTGATTACCTGTCAGTGAAGCCAGAAAGACAAGCGCTACGCCAATGGCACTAAGAACTAATCAGTAAATTACACATAATAGCTGGAAGAAAAAAAGTGCTCAATCGGCACGTGGCGTTTTTCACAAAAAAAGTTTTGACAAATTATATTATTCAAATGTCTTCACTAAATTGTATCAGACTGTTATTGAATTATATAACTACATGTACATGTATTTAATTTTTAAGCAGGTTTTATTTTATAAATTAACTCCCAGTCATTGCTCATTTTTTTGAGAGCAAGGTATTTATGAAATAAAATTACCGGTAGTAAATAGGTTACTGCAAAAACTTTCCTTTCTCTGATTGCATTTGCTATTAAAGGCATTCAACTAAGTCATTTTTATTTGCATTAAACCTATAAGTTATCGGTCATTACGCATTAGTCTTGTTGATTGGTATCGATGAAGACCTAACCTAAACATCTGAAGACATTTTCAATACAATAAGCTCATCTACCGGTTGTAAAGAAAACCATTAAGTGGATAATCAATGAAAGTAAACTATATTAAAACTTAACTTTTAGTTCTTAATAAATTCGAGTAGCAGAGACCATACGTAATGTTGTGAATTATAAGGATGATAATAAAATAGCTATTCTTAGTAACTTGCAAAACAAATAAACAACCATCAGGAATTAAAAAACCATTTGCAATACAGAAATTTTATATAAAAGCAATCAATGACCAAGAGTTATTTTATACTACGATATTATTAAACGGTTAAAATTTATTAAACCCCGTCTTGCAAAAAAATAGAGAGTTAAAGAAATTATATGAAATAAGCTGCAGATTCGATTTGTGGTTATTTTATATTGGTAGAAGTGGTAGTAATGACGATCAAATAGTAAATGTGAACGTGTGGAATGTTGACTGTCTCACAAATTGTACTCTTATTTGATAAAGATGATTACCGGCGAAACATCAAATAACTCCATTGACGAGGAAAAAGCATCGTATTTGGTCACCAAAGAGTATTTTCCTTCAATTACCATATCTATTGGAACTTATTTTCCTGTTATTTTATGACACATTTTTACAATACGTTATGTTTTATATATAAAAAAATGTGGCAAAATCGAGGAATCGAATTTGAGCGCATGATTAATGATTTTTATAAAAACAATTTGTTTGGTAACTTGGTTGAGTTTAAGTGAAAACGCTTTTTGACATTTTGCACGAATTTTTATCCACATACGCTAAAAATATAATTCAAATTGTGAATGATTCGGTTAAGAATTAAGGCATTTGATATGCCGACCTGACGTAATTTATGCCAATACTTTACTGACTATAACAACAAGTCTAAACGCAAGTGTGTACTTTTCGCATACCAGAAATATGTTTTGTGTCTTCTATGTTTAATTTTATTTTAATTGTATTTAACGCAACTTGAACACAATTGTATCCATTACATAACGCGAAATTGTCTCAGTTTCTTAATTAGCCAAATTGGACGCATAATGGTAAAATTAAAAAACCTCAGCCACATTTTCAACCAATCAATGAATTTATAACATCGGTTTCGAGCAAGTTATTTATTTTATTTTTTTACAATGCCTAATCATGATAATTAAGCAGTGTTTGGAAAAGCCTATATAGCTTTGGCACAGAAGTACGTCGCCAGTACAACTGATTTGACTGAAACAGTGATAAACTTTTATTGTTAGAAATATATTCTATAGCTGGGTTACCCACAGTGTGACACAGTTTGGTTTATTTATTTATAAATGAATATAAGACATATGCTCCGAACGTCACAATAATGGCGGGTCGTCTACAAACAATAAATCTACCAAACTGTTAGCTAACTATTCCGTTATTCCACATTTTGCCGTTCTCGTTTTATCAAACCGGTCGCCGTCCAGCCTCTATGATGTATGATGTATAGACGTCTCTGTCATTCCGCAGGGCCATTTTAATTTATAAAATGGTAATAATTGGATAACAACTTATTACTTTATTGGATCCTACGTTTCTATCTCATTCTAGGGATCATTTTGAAGTATGATTTCATACCTAATAACGGTCACTAGAATGAGATAGAAACGTAGGATCCAATCGACTTAGAAGTTGTTATCCATTCCAGTTATTTACACATTCTTGTTCATATTCAGTTGGAGGTAAAAATATAAAGATTTCAAGTACCGAAGCCATTCGTCGATTTGAAGTAGATAAAAACCGTGCATTTCTAACCAAATATTGCTTGATTATGTTAAATCAAAATTTCCACAAAATAATACGAAAACTGGTATTACGCAATTTAATTAAATTATGTAATTAGTTTAATAGTAATAATAGCAGAAATTAAAACGGCTGCCCTTTTAAATTAACTCACAGTCATTTTTTCTTTGAACATAACAAGCTTCTTCGAAGTACAATATTGGCAAAATAAATTCAATTTCCATCAAAAGGTACAGTTGTTATAAAAGATTACGTTGATAGAGTAAATAGCTTCTTGATATGGTATCAATGAAGACGCAGCCTAAACATCTGCAGACATTTTCAATACAACTGGTGCTGTAGAAACCATCTACAGTAATAATTAAAAGGATGTAAATTGCATTAAAGAACTATTTATATATTATTTATTTCTTTAGCAATTATGATTAGAGAGGGGCATATACTTTATTGTTGCATATGTTGCATGGTATTAACATTATGATAAAAAGATGCACGTTATATAACCTAAACAATAGACAACCATCCAAGAATAAAATAGATCATATGCGATTCTGACTGTATCGACCATTATCACATATACTTGTTAAAAAAAAACCTAGCCATTTTTTTGGTTTACATTATTTATTTACATATTTGACCTTTTTAACTCTTACTTATTTTATTTTATTTATTTAACTCAGTCTCTAGCCATTGGACCTTATCAAAGCTCTTGTCATAAGCTTACGCAAATATTTGCGACTTTACACATGGGATTTTGTTTTTTTTCTCAGATCCAAAGTCGTTAATCCGTAATAAGGATTATCTCGCTTACTTAAATTGCTTACTTTGACCACCTGTATAAATATTTTGTGAAAATAAATCCGGTAATCGTGCTGTATTCTCAAGGCAATAATAACGTCTTAAAATGTATTCAGACGTAGCATTTCTCTAATGTTTCCGTTCAAACTATTGTTTATACGGATTTGCCTGTGTATCGAAACAGTCGTGTAGCGGAAAATGTGGATGAACGCCAAGTTTCGCATTGACTTATATACAATTAACACAAAATGTTTTCACACCGTTAACATTCCATGAAAATAAAATGTATACAAAATATTGTAGCAACCATATTGAAACAAAATATCAGACGATTAACTGCAGTCAAACAGAAGCACTGACTGTATTTCAAACAATTTTTTTATTTGTTGAGTTTCTAATCAAAGCTTTGCCTAGTTATGTTAATGGTATCAGACTGCTATTGGATATTTGAATTATTTAAATAATTAGCTTTTAAACACTGTTCACGTTTCAATTAAGTCGCAAACTTTCCCTCTCTCTCTCTGCAAAACCAGGTATTCTCCGAAGAACAGTATTGCAAGAAATAGGTTACTACAAAGTCCTTCCTTTTTCAAATTTGGTATGTACGGCATTTAACTAAATCAATTTTAATTCTTGCATTCAAGCACATCAGTATAATAATTTCTTACGTGCCGCGAGCAGCGCGCAATGTTATGTCTTGTTGATGCGGTATCGATGAAGACGCAGGTTGATATATGCAGAAAATCGACAGAGGTTAAAAAAAAGGAGTTTAAGCCTATGTTTTAGTTCTCAATAAATTTTGATAAACGGGAGCTAGGGTTATTTTCTGAATGATTTAGATCATGACGAAATAGTAACTCTTTGTTATTATGCAAAAAGATCAACAACATTGAATACTTTTAAAAATCAAAACAATTGTCGATTATAATAACTTATATAAATTATATAAAATTATACCTTGCTGCTGCGCTTTGTGCAATATTTATTTACGTAACTGTAGTTATATTCTATCTCTTTCTTGACAGTTCATTTTAGGCTGAAATTTATAATAAAAACAATCAATGGTCAGGGGGTATACATATAGCAGATATTGATATGAAATTCTATATGTTTTATATTATAAAATGATTGCAATTAATTACATTGAGTTGGAAGGGATCAATGTTTATAAAATAGCGTGAATATTTGTGATTGCGCATTGGATTTTGTTGGACTTTTACTGATCCAAAGGTGTTAATCCGGATTAAAGGTGAGATAATCTGGATTACCCTCGTAGTTCAACGTGCTACATTTGACCAACCTGGGTATATGTAGATTTAAGAAATCGGTTGATATTGGTATAACACAATAAATGTTTATTTAAGTAATTGATCAATGTTGTTAATAATTCAAGTAATGATTCCTTGTAGTGTGGGAAAATGTGTACTGCTCAATTCCCGAATCATTCGAGTTTTTGTAATACCTGAGACTAATTAAGACTTAAACAAACTAGCTACTTAGTTAGAAAAAACAATAAACATAAACCCGCAGTTATGTGTATACCAAAGGTTAATTACATGAAATATCTTATAGTTAACAATAAACACAATACATTAATCAGGCCAAGTAACTCAGCCTTTACGTGTAAAGTCACAGTTTTGATCGGTTCTTTATAATACATATCAAGAGACAATTGTATATGGAATATTTATTTGATGTAATTCAAAATTTATTGAAATTACCTGAAGTAATGACAGAGGAAAAAGTTTAATTAACATTCAGTTAACTTTATCAAATGTAAACTCCTCAGTGGTAGTCATAATATTTATCAAATGTATGAGCATATATTCTATTTGAAAATATTTGCGTCCTGTTTGGTCGATAATTTCGCTGTTGATATTAAACTTTAGTATAAATTAGCAGCTTATTAGGGCGACAGTGTGTCTGGTGAATAGGTAAAGCTTGCAGGTCAAAGAGTAATAAAATAAAAGAAACTAAAGGCGATCCACAGGTGTTAATTAGGTGTTTAAGTCACGCGCCCGGATTATGCATAATTATGTCGTCTAGCCGATTCCAATGTCTTAGAAATAGATTAGACTTATTGTTAGCTCAATTGATCGACCCCAGTTCCAGAATGTTGAATAAAACTGTGAAAGATTAGCCTAGATTAACCTGCTGCCGATGATTAACCGAGAAAGAAAAAAACAGATTAGTCGCGCCTTGTTTGTCCCTGCACCGCAGACTATACCAGCATCTCAGCAGCGGGAGGCCTTGCGGCAGACCTCCCTTGCTGGTAGACTCATTGATCGCTAGACACCCTACACTTTGTTACCCTGACATGGTCCACGGCGCTTCATATAAAGGCTCTGTTGATCGACCATATCAGTCATTCACATACTTGTTCAGCTGCACTGATACTATCTCGCAAATTATTTTATATTATTGATGACCGGTGCTATACTACAGGCAGCTGAAGACTCTAAAGACTTAATAGGCAGACAGTCAGTATCGACCATTGCCACAGCCTCAAAATAGCAGAAGTCAAAGGTATGTAGTTCACAGTTGTTCTTAAGATTTGAATTTTGTACATTTTATCTTATAAGTTAATTACTGCTCATTCGTTGCATTGTAAAATATCCATTTCGAATACAAAGAATCGTTGAATAGCAAAAGGCACAGTGGCTCTCTGAATTTTAGTACGCATTCGATTTGGCAGGAGAACCGTGGAACCGTGTTATTTTACTGACAAATTTTCCGTGTAAATCTTAACATCACAATTAGACATATTTTTTTAAAAATGGTATCTGTTTTAACTAATAGAGCCATATCCCAATATAATGAAATCAGTATAGTTTTTGCAAAGAGAAGTATATGATCTGGTTTGACTAATAATAAGTGTGTTATAACATGCGCTTCAGATAATAAATAATAATGAATCCTGGCTCTTGTTTAAAATTATACTATTTAATTAGGAAAGATAACTTTCTCAGAACAGAATCTCTTCCTGTTTTGAGGCCAATCTGTTTCCTTGTATTTCCAATAGCCCCAAATATCGTTTCAACTTTAGTATTATTCAACATCTAATGTATGTATTTATTCTCAATTTCAGCACAAACAACATGGGTAAACGGACGGGACAATTATTAAATTCAGTAATCGATCTGGAAGAAATAATACAGTCATACACATGGAAACGTTTTCATCAATCAGTTGGAGTGGGCAAAGCGCTTTTCTTGAAAAAGGAGAAATATAGATTTGAAATACAGTGGAGTTTTCTAGATTTTGACCAAGTTACTTCAGCTACTTGTTTCTTTCTTTCTCTTTTTAAATTTTCATTTCATTATTATATTATTATTGTTATTAT
>JAVFBW010164989.1:1445-11445 GCA_034783835.1 Mopalia ciliata
TGCTGATACCAGGCTGTTTTAACTACGCGTTGTCATACGGATAACTATACTTGCTCCAATCGAAAATAACCATGTTTTCATGTGGCTGTTGTGTTTGATACCGAAAAATGGAAATATATACAAATGTTAAATTAGCTTTCAGCGGTGGTTATATTCACATTTTGAACAGAGAGGATAAGGAGAATGTCGAGTCTTACAAATGAATGACTTATACAGAATATCCAACCTCAACATTGTCATATATTTTCAGATCAGCTATTTCCTGTTTTCTATAGTAAATTGAAATAGTAACGTGGCGTTTGTAAACCCAAATATACGACCACGTCGAGGTTAATATAACTTGCCGTACTCGGACATGTACCGACTGAATTGGAGAAGCTGGTAAGTCCATCTTCGTGATCCAAGGTTAAGACATGGGTGTATTAACCTTGGCACATTACAAACCTCCATCGTGTTATCGGGGTCGAATAATTGCACATAATCTTGCATAAACATGATCAAAAGTAGGTTTTCTGTTCACAGCTTAAATAATATCCAAATCCAGCAGCGGTTTTATTTCTTCGAGTCTCATTTTGTACTAATCAAGTACCATTTAACCCACATGGGCTATACTCAAGGAATGGAGATATGACAGCGACGGTTTTAATCAAATGTTGGAGTCTTAAGATGTTTGAGAAGTACTTTCATAACAAATACATGTGGCTGTTGTGCAATAAAGCGGGATCCCACTATTTTGGGTGTATGCCGCCAATAGAAATCCAGCATATGAGGCTAGACCAGGTCACAACTGAACGTCGCATGGAACCTCTATAGCAGTCTTTTACGCTTATATTTACAGGGACACCGATATACATGTATAAGGATGCAAATGTACATTTCCGGTTTCCACATCCGATCGAACGTATACGGCATCGGATCTTTCTCCACGGAAATAAAACTTGCTGATACCAGGCTGTTTTAACTACGCGTTGTCATACGGATAACTATACTTGCTCCAATCGAAAATAACCATGTTTGATACCGAATCAGTAAAAATGGAAATATATACAAATGTTAAATTAGCTTTCAGCGGTGGTTATATTCACATTTTGAACCGGAGTTTATCTGCAAATTGGAACGTCGCTTATAGTGACGTTTCTTTTTAAATTGGAACAAATTGAATGGTTCCATTTAATTAAAAATTTCCTGCCTAAAAATCAGTTTCAATAATTAGTCTAAGTATGTTTTCAACTGATGTTATTTATAAATTGTTATCTTAATGCATCGTATATATTATGCATATACATATCAAATCAGATCCAAATTCATACGAACCACTCACACACAATAATTTTCGGTGGGACGGTGAAACGATCAGTATACGCGACACCATATACGGAGTTGGAAATCATGTAATGCCCCGACTTTATAGAGACCATTTTTCTAGAGTGGCGACACGGACACAGGCATTAAGGCCGATGGATTCATAACCCAATAACCTTTGACGATTAAGTCCCTTGTTGAAGCAATTTATCAAGTCGTCTTTTTCACAATTGTGTCAAGCATATATTTTCAATCCAAATAATTCTATACAGTAAGTAAGAATCAGATCATCATTATGACCCTACTAGTTTAAGATCAATTTAACTTATTTCTTTTTATGTACAAAATTAACTCCTAATGACAATTTTACTAGTCAATTAAATTCTTCTTTAGAGAGAGAGGAGGGGAAAGAGAGGAGAGAGGGGGAGGGAGAGAGAGTGGGAGAGAAAAAAACGCACTTATAACCGAAAAAAATCGGATTTCTTTACATCCAATTCGATAACATTGTTCATTTTAGTTCACTAGTAAAACAGTGTACACTTCAATGTGAAATGAGAACAAAAAACCCTAAAAAGAACATACATAAATACATGCACTAACCATGACAAATCTCTGGAACGGCTTATAACATTGTACAACAAAACAAAGCCTGAAACTATAAATGTATATTATCGATATACAACAAGACAGGGGTCTGCCCTGCCTTAAAATCAAATATTCAGTATATTTGTCAGTTGATACCAATTAAAAAAAAAAAAAAACCCGTGTTAAAATCCATCCAAAATGCACATTGTAAATTTTATGAAATTGGCATGTGGATTTGTATTCAGTAAGGTGATAAGGTGTGCTTATTGAATTTGAAACGACATTGATAAATTGACAGAAAAACCAGGACTGTATATTGTTGTGGTGAAAACCTTGAGTATTGTTTGTTTGTTTGATTGGGGTTGATCGTGGTACTCAAAGGTATTTCACTTATATGATGACGTGCCAGCCCAATCAGTGAAGGAAACCACCATCCACACAACTGGCAACAAACAAAGACAAGACAGGACAAATACAGGACGCAATACAGACACCACAAACAGATCAGCTTCCTGTTCCCTATTAGCTCTAGGATTTGTTTGCTTGTTTGATTGGTGTTTAACATCATACTCAAGGGTATTTCACTCCCCTTACCCTTTAGCTCTGAGAACACCAGGGCAACAGACAGCAACCTTTTTTCTCGCCTCTTACGATCCACCAAGGAAGCCGAAGGAGTATTCTGCAGGGCAATCGCCCAACCGCTCCCTCACAGGGCCATTAGCTCTAGGAGCACCAGAACAACATGAAGCTCCCTCCAACCAGCCGCCAGCATTAAGCAACTAAAAAGAAACACTCTTAACATGGTTAATATCGATTTAACTTGATGTTTCTTCTCAAGGCGTAAAACACTTAAAATATTTACAAAGAATTCCGTATTATTTGGATTCTAATTCTTACTATTTTCAAACATTTTTTTAAGTTGGCAAGCTGCCAGGAAGCATCTAACACAATGGAAGTTTAACTGTTATGCCACTATGATGAGGGATATCACTTTTCAGAAATGTCAAAATATTTCGGCAGGCTATGATGGTCAAGCTTATGCATTGTTAAATTGTAGACGGATTGCCATAATTTATCATAAAATGATGTTAATCCATGAAGCGTGTCATTGTGAAAAATACTACATGATAAAAATTGTGTAAAATCCGAGGAAACTTAAATAATATAATAGAAACCTTATTTGAGCTAGGTTGAAACAAAAATTAACTAATGTAATTACTGGCCTAATATCTCAGGAAAAATGTGGTAGCTTGCTTTGTCCAATATGTTTTATTGTTCCAGTATGATACAATTTAACAAATGCTATGATAAAGCTTATCATTGAAATAAGTTTTTAAAACTCGGTATGTTTTTTTTATGAAGACTAATAATATGAGTCAGTGATACCATGGTGGAGACACAAAAAGTGATGCGAAGAGACAAGTTTACGAAATTTACTGTCCTAGGCAACACAACAGATTGAGTTATCCCCCTGGACCCAAACCCAGGGGAAATATAAACACACACACGAACAAAAATCTAAAATATGCCAATCATGATTAATAAAGTGTGTAAAGATGTTGGCAAATCATAAAACATGAGCAAAGACAAGGAAATCATGTCAATAAAAAATAGTGAACAAAAAAAGGATATCAAAGTTACCTCTATTTCTTTTAAAGGGCAAGACCACTTGTAGCATATATTGGAATAGAATTACAAACGTGCCAAAACATAGTTGTTAGTTAATTTTATATAGACAACCAGTTTAGAAGCCACATGGGTACCAGCAGTGTGAAGCACCTCTCGTGATAGGACCTAAATGGTTTCCTTTGAAGTGCTCTCCCTTCTGGACAACTGCAGTAAACCTCTCTCAATTAAAAAGACTTGTGTTACATAATCTGTATATAAACAGTGGCTGATTCATAACGGTTTGCAGAAAATTGCAGATCTTTTTGGTTTTCTGCAACTTTTGTAATAAATAGGAAATGTTGATAATGGTGACAAAAATAATAATGACAAACAGTAACAGGTAAATACAGAATTAGAGTCCTGAAATTCCAGGACTTTTCTAGAATAAAATTAGGATTTTCCAGGAAGTTTAATGACTTAAATATTTTCCAGATCAAAACAAAAGAAAATGTGTCATGTGTAATTTTGTATGAAAAGTTCAAACCCCAAAATCAATCACAATTGAAGTTCTCTTTTTGCATCTATAATGATAGTAAATACCTTTATATTTTTACTGAATTTCCAAGGGTTTTCAAGGAGAATAAAATGGTTTTCCAGGAGCGAAAATAGTTTTCCAGGAAATTCCAATACTGGAAAATATCATGTTTTCCAGACATTTCCATGCGCTTCAAGCACTGTTTGAACCCTGGATAAGTTCTGTTTTCAGATTTAGACTACTTGTCTTATCTTCTTTAACCTCCGCAAAACTTTAATTGAACACTTGTCTTAAATTCACATAGTATAAAACATTTATTTACAACGAATTATGCTATAAATTCAATTCCAATATGATTTGGAAAAAAGTTATTAACTGTACACTTAGACAAAACCGTGTTGTGCCTTAGAGCAGTTTAAACAAACCAACTATGGAACACCTATGTTGACAACCGTTATGTTATAATCATTGATTACTACATGTTTTATTTCACACTCAATTATTTTTTTTTACTAACTACCCTGTGACACATACTTCATGTTATTATAAGCCAACACTCAGTAGGAAATATTCTAGTTTAGAAAAATTAGAAGTATCATGCTGCGACAGGAATGAATCCAGACATGGAAGACATGAGCTTCAGATGATCATGTGATTGTCTTTTAACACTGTACTATAGGGCATGTCACTTCTTAAACAACAATGCATTGCTGGTAATAAATTGCAAAAAAAAAGTTCTGCTTTATACATAACTGGCAATAGTCTTGTTTGAGGAACAGTACAGACAACAGGGGCGGGTTGCTCGAAGTGCAATTAAATTAAACCCGCTATTAGATGACAGACATCCAGGCCATGTTGAAGGCCTATCTCTAACCCATTTTAATCTGGTGTTAACGGTTAATAGTCTTTCGAGCAACTGATCCCTGATCATCAGTTGAAATGTCTGCCACGTAAACCACAGAACTGTTTCTCAAATCTTATATAGTCTTAGTTAGTTTTAACCAAATTAAAATGAACCATCTGTTCATATCTCGTTCTAAATTCAACATACGGCTGGCTGTCACGGGCTGTGCAACCGACAGTCACTAACATGCTGTCAATATTCAACGCAATGAAACCCACACAAGAAACAATCCTTCAAATTAACTATATACAATGCATTTAAATCTTGTCTCAAAAACGTTATTGGATTATCAAAACAATTGTCTCCAAAAATCTGTATCAAAGTCAAATATCATCACTTAATGCATTACACTTAAAAATGCTTCAAAATAAACCTTTGCGTGAAATCACACCCAAATAAATCAATAAACAGCATTTAAACTATGAGACACATCTTTTAAATATTGAACATTATAAGATTTTAACATAAATCATTAACTGACATGAAATTGACTTTGTTCAAAATGTCATTTCACCAAAGTTTCAATGCTTTAAGATAACACACAATAAATGTACAAAATAAATGATTTACATAATATCATTTTGATGCTATTGATGACAGTTCCTCATCAGACATTTCATCCATTTCTTCAGAGCTGTACATCTGAGGGGAAAGACGACAGCCTTTACTAAGGTACTCCTGTAGTTTTCCACAGCTGGCCAGTAGGAGGCCCAGGTAGGGGGGTGATGGCTTCAGTGGTCGGGAGATATACTCAGGATGATACTGTACACCAACAAAATACGGATGACCTTTTCAAATAAAACAAAACAAATCTAAATTGTACAGGAAGTCGATTTTAAGATTTGAGTTTTACCTCAAAGCAGAAAATATTATGTTGATATTTTTTTCTTTCCCAAGAAGCAGGCAAAATACCAATCTTGCTTGTATTATAAATATTAAACTTGTTAACAAAATATTTGTATGCCTGCTTTATTCAGCCGAAATTTAGACTGATTGACGTAAACAGGGTTTGAATACTTGGGGGCTGCCAAGTTTGACCAAAACAATACTCCTCTGTCATTTGTTTGTTTGATTGAGGTTTAACATCATACTTATGGGTATTTCACTTATATGATGATGTGCCAGCCCAATGGGTGAAGGAAACCACCCTCGACACCACTGGCAACAAACAAAGACAGGACGTGACAAATACAGTACAACAACAGGACGCTATATAGACATCACAGATAGATCGGCTTCCTATTTCCCCTTTAGCTCTGAGAGCACCAGGGCAACATGAAGCTCCCTCCAACCACCCCCCACCTCTGTCGTAGCTTCTATATACATCAAAAGGTAACACACTGAACATATAACAAGAAATAGCAGAAATATAGCAATTGTGTCATCATATATTTGGGGACTGCCAAGTTTGACCAAAACAACACACTTCTGTCGTAGCTTCTATATACATCACGAGGTAACACACTGAACATATTACTGGAAATAACAGAAATATGTCAAAAAAGATACTGGTTTCTGTCTAAAACCATTATTCTATTTCATGGATGGCTATTTCACAAAAATCAGGCAAAGCATATTAATTAAACTCAGAGTTTTTACGAAAGTAATAGTCTTTGCAAAAAAAAAAAGAGTTTGTCTCCAAGGGATCTTATTACGTACAGTAACACATCACAACATGCAGTTCATCAGTAGATCGCTGTAAACAGCCTTACTAAGGTGAAAACAGAAAGGAAACCTCGGCAAAACCACCCCCGCGATTGCCCGAGCCACAACATGTGACTCGCTCATATACCTAATGTTCAACAGACAGACTCGACTCGGTGAACAGTAAATCAATGCAGATTCAGTTTAGGAAGCGCACTTGCTACCATTAAGCCACGGACGTTCATCAATTGAAGATGTATTCAACAACACAGCATGTTGGGAGGGATTTGTAAATTATCTTGAGGCTTTGAAACTATTCCTAGTGTGATATTTATTACATCTGAGTGTGTTCTTACTATTTTTGTCCCTCAGAGAGTTTCCCATCGCCCCCTTTTACGGTTATTTCCGTCATATGACGGTGTGCCATCCTAATGGGTGAAGGAAACAACCCACTGGGGATACCGATGGCAACAAACAAAAAGAATGCAGGACATTCAAAGAACACAATGAAAAGACATCACAAACAGATCAGGTTCATGTTGCACCTGGGAAAAGTCTGTTAGATTTATCTATTTTTTCCCCTCCTTAAAAAAAAACAACAAAACGATATAACACCAATCAGCCTTGAGAGCTGTGTAAGTAACTACCTGAGAGGAAGTTCTGGCTAAAAACCTGTTCACTTACATTTATAAAAAGGGTGAGTGGCTGAATAGTAGACTTGCTGATTCAGTTTGTTTGATTTGTGTTTAATGTCGTACTCAAGGGTATTTCACTTATATGATGGAGGAAACACAAATATAGAACATCACAAACAAATCTGCTCCCCGTTACCCTTTAGCTCTGCAAACACCACGGCAACAGAAAGCAACCTCTTTTCTCGCGCTTACAATCGACCGAGGAAAGGAGTATTCTGCAGGGCCATGGCACACCGCTCCCTCACGGGGCTGCTGATTCAGAACCTTGCTTTGATTAGATTATTCTAGAAGGGTATCATTATACATGACACTCCGTATCAACCACAACACAGCATTTATATTTCAATAACAAACCTTCAAGTTCCATGATCTCCATTCTTTCACCATCTTCACTTCGTCCAACAAACTTCATTCCTTTTTCTTCAATTTTATCTACATACTCGGGATTTACCTGTAAAATCAAGGTGATATGAATTATGACTGCCTAGGTTATTGTTTGATTTGTTTGTTTATTTGATTGGTGTTCAACATCATACTCAAGGGTATTTCACTTATATGACGACGGACAAAAATACAGAAAATCACAAACAGATCTGCTTTCCATTACACTTTATCTCTGTGAACACCAGGGCAACAGAAAGCAACCTCTTTTCTCGCCTCTTACGATTGACCAAGGAAGCCCAGGGAGTATTCTGCAGGGCCATGGCCCACCCACTCCCCTACGGGCCAGGTTATTGTTTGAAATGTGTTTTATGCAAATTGCTTAAATCCTAGTAATTTTGATGTGGAAAAATTCTAAATTCAGTTGTGGAAAAACTTAAATTCAGTTTATATGACTGTTCGTTGTTAAACGTAACTTTGAGATGTCAGTAGGTGTGCACATTATAAGGGTGCCTCATTTTTTAAAAAAATATATATATTTTTTTTATGAGTCTTGTGTTTTTACATGAACTCATTTGGTTTGACAAATACCAAATGGCAATGAGATCATGAACATATAAACTATAAAAAATAAAATTAAAAAAAATCTGGATAAATTTATTTATTCAGTATTAGTTACTTCACAGACTAATTGTATGGGTTTTTGTTTGACGCTAGGATTTCAATTTTCAATAAAGAATTTTGGGGTCTCAACATAATATACATTGTTGTAATGGTAGCCTCTAAATATTTATATTCTTTGAAGTTGAAGGGTTTTCTAAATGATTTCTACACAAATTTATCTGGGGTAGCAGGGAGATCATAATTTAAAACAAAAACTGTTTTTCAAGTCCTTCAAAATAATTTGACATTAATAGTAAAAGGATTTTCAAACTTACTTCATATCTGTGTCGATGCCTTTCTTCAACAAAATCCACATCACCATATAATCTTCCTACAGAGAAAAACAAATCAAATCAGCAAGTTGAACAAAGCCAAAACTGAGATTTAAGCAGACCATTTTAGTGGACGCTTTACATAAAACTCTTCTTATGCAGTGTTGTTTTAATGTATGAAAAGCTTAATTAAATTTATTGGAATACACACAAACTGGTAATAATTAAATCTCTATGACAGTGGTATAATGACAAGTCAATCAAACATTAATATATTTTGAAACAAGTGTAGAATCACTATAGCTGCGACATTAAGCTCTTTACTGGCCAGGGGTTATTTACAATGTTAACTGATTAAGTATTGCAAAATGTGATATTTTACTAGTTTAGCATCATATTAAGCTGCATTCCAAATTTGAAGTCTCTATCTTAAGCGGTTTGGCTTCTATCCTGTTCACGTCGTCATGTCAAAAAAGGGACAGATCGTGACATATTTGTTGCCATGGAAACCTGAAATTTGTTCACGATGATCCCATTTTCAATAAGAGTCTAGTTTAGCATCATATTATGCTGCTTTCCAAATTTGAAGTCTCTACCTTATGCGGTTTGGCTTGTATCCTGTTCATGTCGTCATCAGGGAGGGACCGACAGACAGACAAACAGACAGACATACAGACAGAGTGAGTGAGTTATAGAGCTGCTCAGTCACAGCTAAAAATGAAGAGAGAAAAATTTGCTTGTCTTCTCCAGGATTAGAACTTTGCACCTTTGTGTTACAGGCCCAACACTCTACCAACTGCGCTTTGTATTCATATGCTAATATTAAGGACCCATTATAATGTAATATTTTCTATTTTTATTGCTGTTAGATTATTTTTACATAAGAAAATAAATCTAACGAGATTGTTTATACTTACTCAGATAACTTGTTTTAGTTTTGAAAAGTGTTTTTCGTAATCCCAGCCTCATTGTTCCTCCCATTATCCCAGTGTTATGTTCAGGCATGTCAATTACCTAATACGAATAATAACATATACAATAGAAAACATTGCCATATCAATACCTATTCAACGAGGTCAATTGCCATTATATAGATATTTCCCTGTACAGACAGGATGTCAAGAACAACCACCTATACAGATGGGTGAAACCTTCCTTGACATAACTGGCAAAAACAATGAACAAAAAAACAATCAACTCAATCAACAGAGGGTTTGCAAATTATAGTTTGATTGCTGAGGGTTTAGACCATACCGTTATTTCACTCATATGGAGGTGTGCCAGCCAAATTAGTGAAGGATTGTTTTTTTGATTGGTGTTTAACGTCGTACTCGAGGGTATTTCACTTATATGACGACGGACACAAATACAGAACATTACAAACAAATCTGCTTCCCGTTACCCTTTAGCT
>JAVFBW010165000.1:0-11445 GCA_034783835.1 Mopalia ciliata
TTTTGCAGCATCCGAACGCATTCAAATTTCCGCAATATCAACATCATTCTCGTCGTCTGATGTGTAGGTATCGGAGAATGAATCAGATATGTCTTCGTTGGGCTGAAAGAAAATGCTGCCATCTCTCGCTGGGGAAAATCTTATGCACTACTGGGCTAAAGCATGGCTAACTGCTAGGCCAGGCCGACAGGACTTCACGTGACGTCACTCAAGCAGAGATCGAAATCTCAGCGGGCAGGCTTATCTGGTAACTTAAGTGCCTTATGGGGGGCAAAGTTGACAATATTTGGTTGTGCCAAATATATATTACTTTAGGACAGGGTATAAAGATTATGCCTATGGCATAAAATGTTGAATAAAATTACCACTGCGGTGCTCCTTTAACGTTTCATGTGAGGTAGCCTGCGCAAGAGATCTCACGTTGATCCATCTCGCGCATAGAAAATGTCAGAAACGTGCCTCTATTACAAAATCGAAAGTTACGAACAAATCACGGCTGTTGTATTCCATGCACTGCTTTTATGTCACGCAGACACATATTGATAATTCTCGTTAACAACTGGAACTATCAAAAGTAGTTGTGTTTCGTATTTAACTGGCTTTCGGATCATTCCCTATACTCTGTACGTTACAGGGGGAAGGGAGCGAGATATTCGTAAGAAACGGTATAGAAGGGGCCTCAATGCCGTTGATATTATAGGTAATGCGACGTTTAATACTTCTAGTTGTATTGAGTAGAGTTTTTCCATACCTCCAAACATTACCCGAGCTGGTCTTTACGTTGTCAAATGGCGGATGATTTATACTGATTGGAGACACCCTGATACCGTCAAATCAGCACATTTATATGTAATAGTATTGGCAGAATGCCTAAACAGATGACAGCGATTTATTCTTGGAGCGGAGTGGATGGTCTCTGTTGACTCTTTGGGCATAAGAGAAACACGAATCTCACGCGGACTGGTGTGGATTTCTGCAATGTTAATTGGCGCCCGTTCCTCAACTGCAAAACTATGTCGTTGTGCGTGTATTGCAGCTAATCAGTTTGCGATCTCTTTCTATAACGTCATCATGATTATCTTGCATTTAGTCTGTCTGGTATTTTTTGTTGTCGGCAACGTCGAGGGAGATATCCGTACATTAGCGGACAGGACATTCACTGCAAGTTAGGGAATCAATGTACATTATATAAAAACTGCACGGTTGAGACAATTCATATTCAGCCACGACAAAGTGCAACTTAAATATCAATGTAGCTATAAATATCAATTATTCTAAAACTAGAATGGTACGTCCTAAAACATACAGGACTTGTTTTATAATAGCAAATGTACTAATCCAAGTGTTAAGAGTTGTTCTGGGAACAGCTGCTCGAAGGACAATTAGCCGCTAACACCAGATTTAATCCCTTACACTGGCCTAGAGATATACATTAAACATGGCGTGAAGTCAATGATTAGCAGATTAAATTTAATAGAGCTTTTGCAACCTCCCCAATATCAGCTGTAACCAGTATGCTTGCATTCTACAACTTTATATAACGTGCTCTACACTCGTGTCCTTCACTCAGAAACGTTCTTGTTTTTACCTAGAAAACATGGTACGGGAGCAAAATACATATCCCGCTCGGGACCCCAATGTGCAATATATATATTACACGTCTGAAATCATACAATGCCGTTGTTTTGTTTTAAACCATATCACACGTGAAATGTTTACATTGGATATAAGAAGTATGTATCCACTGCAAAACTACACAATATTTGCACACATAAGGATGGTAGCTTAACGCCAGCTTATCGCATTATATTGATTTGTTTTATTGGTCGAAATCAACACACTTCGTATGCAGCAAAATGTAGCATTTTCATCCACAGGGATTACCCAGGACTTGGAGCATGACACTGGGTGTGCTGAACAAACTTCATTCCTCTTTTGGTGACGCGGAAGACATGGAACGTATCATGTAGAAAAAATGTCATTATTTTGTCCAGAGAATGTGGAGAGTACATTCGTTTATCAGAACAAGTATGACACGTTGAGAGAGGAACGGTATGATTTGTCAGGTCGTTGAAGATCAAACGTGTTGAGCTAACAAATGGTAATTCCCAGGCAGTGTCAAACACCCTACTTGTATTGTGATGAGTTGACGTTCAACGGTCCTAGCTCAGACTCAATAGAAACACCTGGCGTCGAATATTGCGGTCGTTAGAGTTTTATCCATGCTAGTCTAGACCCTGAGACAACAAGCGTAGGCAAACGATTGTGGCACTTTTCATTTGACAAGGCCTGCAATTCGTTACCTGAAGCATGACATTATCAATTGTACAACTAGAGAACGTGTGACAAAATTCCCGCGAATCCCACAATACCTTCAAATTGTGACGTCATGCTGATAAAATAATTCTACAGAAAAGCAATTGCAACACCTGACCGTGATACATTTATAAATTCTAGAGTATGGTGCAACGTGGAAGTCCTAAAAACACTTAATCATTTCTGAAATCATAAAAAGAAGCATTTGATTTATGATGAGAGTAGATTGAATAATTGCTTGAGTGATTCGTCAATAATAATAATAAAAAAAAGATGACCAAAATTATAATTATTAAAATGATTAAAAGTGTATTATTGCTTAAATGACCTGTCAATAATGAAACCAACTAAAGCAAAAGATAACAAAAATAAATTATAATTGAAACAAACGATTACAAATAAATTATTGCTCAAATCACGTGTCAATAATAAAACCAACTAGGAGAAAAACTTTAATTATATATAAAAAAAATAATAAAAATACCCAATCAAATTTTAGCCTGGGGAAACTTGGAGCACCGAGCTCATAATTTTATGCATTTTTTTCCAGAGATAACCCTGTAGCTCGTTAACACCGGGTGACTGAAGTGCAATGCTATTTTTCAATCATATTTGGTTTTCGAGGAGATTAAGGGTTTTTGCACCAACCTGACCTCGAAGCAAAACAACTTACCATCATAAGTAGCTGGTTATAATCGGGTTATCTGGTTATAACCGTTCACTTTAACTACCCAAAAAGAGTATATGTTAACTTTCATAATAGAACAGTAGTATTTTATTGTAGATCTTAACACATCCGATTTGACTTCTGCCAACGAAGCACAGAGCAAAAAGTCATCAAATCGTTTGTTAATTTGATTTAGGCCATCAAATAGCCTAGATGACATAACACCAGGAAAACTGGTCCCATTACCGGTAGTTAATACACCATCAAAAGGACGATTGTCTGAGCGGTCAAATGACTTTCATTAATACATTGGCGATTTGGTGCCCAAATTTAAAGGTCCGTGCAAACTTTTGAGAAGAACTGTCTATTTTGGTTAAATAAGTATCATCCTGGAATGATGATAGTGATCACTTCCTGAAAATAAAATCCGCCTTTCATTGATTACCAAGGTCAATCTGTATATATTACAGTGTTTTGGCCCATTATATGCAAAGAATAGAAAATCCAACCCCGCTATGCTGATAAAATGAACTACAATCAACCAAGTAGCACAAATGATATAAACATGCTCATTAATCATCCTTATG
The DNA here is from genome assembly GCA_034783835.1 of Mopalia ciliata. NCBI lineage: Eukaryota > Metazoa > Mollusca > Polyplacophora > Chitonida > Mopaliidae > Mopalia > Mopalia ciliata. The sequence continues at coordinate 3,571 of JAVFBW010165000.1, forward strand.
CTTTATTCTACCAACAGTTTCAGATAAGAAGTGCTCTTATCAATCTACAGAAGCTTGTCTTTCGCTTTTTGTCAATTTGTTATTTTGGTCAATTCTGGTTTGGTTTTTAACAGTGTTTCATCATGTAAGAATACCTCGGGTTATTTCATGTAGCGTGTATGGCAAGCCGGTTTTATACTTCTAACTTTATTCTACATATGCCGAATTAGCTTTGCTTTTTTTTTTTTTGCTTATGTACAATTATTTTTCACGTAAGTAAAACTAAAATAATTTTACATATGCGGAAAAAAAATTCACATAGTGAAAAGGACTTTATTATGTAAAATAAATACGGAAGTGGTTGTACGGCTTACGGCAAGCGGGGGATGCGCGCTAATGACAAGCCACGCAAAAGACAAAAAAGCATTGACCAAACCAAAACGTCCCATATGCCAAAAACTGCATGGGATTAAAGGATATGCCCGATAAGCTGTTGTGCTAGGTCAACAATTGAAGAAACCTGACCCTTGACGACACGAGCAACACCCCAACTACACTAGACGGGACGCAATTAAAATACGGAAGAAAAGATCTGCTTCGTGTGCCCTCCTAGAATCAAGAAAACCAAGGCAACCGCACTGGGGCGGTTTACCAGTGTGTTCTCAGAAGCTGTCAGAACGCTAAACTGACACGTTTGGTTAAATAATTTATGTTTAAAAAAAGTATTATCATCCATAATGATGTACTATCGTAAGCTTGATTTAATGGACAAATTATACGTAGAGATTATGTAACATATAAGCCTGTAACCATTCTAACTAAATAGGGACAAACACAGGTGGATAATTTATTCGTCAGCATTATCGAAAGTGTATATATATTTGGCTGTTGTGTATATAGGCAATCAAATCAATATCTATGTTCTACATATATGGTAGTGCATGTCGTCTGTGTGAGCACTTTAGCCATAACACTAAGCTAGTCGCCGTCGGTTTTCTGATCTTTTCGAGAAAGTTGATGGCTGTTGTCTATTCTTCTTCCTCTTAATATTTTATATCTTGTACAACGTATGTGCCAAGGGCAGCAATGAAACAAATTAATGGGGTGGCATGAGCTTAATTATGTACGCACATCGTTTTTTTATTTTTTTATTGTTGATTGCTATGGGAAATGCTTCTCCCAGTCTTGGAAGCTCAATGCTCAATTTCAATGCGCTTTAACGTTGTGCGAAGTCAAATCCTGATGCTTACATGGTCGAATGTTTAGCCAAAAACTACTCCCAATAGTGAGTTTGAAATACAATAGATTCAGGTATATAAGGACGGGGCTGCTGCATAATAGCGTTTGTTTGTTTATGTGGGGTTAAATTTCGTACTTAATGGTATTTTACTTATATGACGAGGGACTGTCCACTTCATACTGTTCCTTGCTCTATTACGCTGGAAAACTGAGAGGAAACCTCGTAAAAACCTTCCCTGGGATTGCCCGAGACATCTTGTGACTCACTCATATACCTGAGTGTCGACAAGCGGAGTCGATCCTTTAACTGTACATAGAAGTAGGCAAGATACATGTATGTAGAATGGATCGTATATGACAATGACAAAATAGCGAAGTAGATGTATATGCCGGGTAAGTTGATATGCAAAGTGCTTCGTATGCAACTTCTGCAGGGCAAAGGGTTAAGTGGAGCTGATCGTATGTGACTGGTGCGGGATAACGGACTGTGTATAGAGCGGGTAGTATGTGACAGATTCAAGGTATAGGAATATTATGTAGCATGGATCGTATGTGATTGCTGCAGGGTAATGTGCTGTGTATATAGCGGGTGGTAGGTGCCTGCTGCAAGGTATAGGGATATGTAGCGTGGATCATATGTGAATGCTGCGGGGTAATGAGCCTTATAGAGCGGGTAGTATTTGAGTGCTACAAGGTATAGGGATATAAAGCGTGGGTCGTATGTGATTGCAGCGGCGGAATGAGCTGTGTATGGAGCGGGTAGTATGTCACTGTTGTAGGGTGTAGGGATGTGTAGGGTGGATCGTATGTGATTGCTGCGGGGTAATGGGCTGTGTATAGAGCGGGTAGTATGTGACGGCTGCAAGGTATAGGGATATGTAGCGTGGATCGTATGCGGCTGCTGTGGGGTAATGGACTGTGTATAAAGCGGGTAGTATGTGACGGCTGCAAGGTGAAGGAATATGTAGCGTTGATCGTATGGGATTGCTACAAAGTATTGGGAAATATGGACTGGTCGCATGTGACTTCCGTAGGGTAATTGAATTTGATATGTAAAGGCGATAATGTGTGACTGCTACAGGGTAATTGATTATATAGAGCTGACCATGTGCATTTGCTGCAGGGTAATGGGCTATGTGAAGAGCGAGTTGAATGTCAATGCTACAGGGTAATGGTTATGTAGAGTGGATCATACGTGACTGCTGCAGGGTATAGTGAGATATGTAGAGCGGGTTGTGTGTGACTGCTGCAGGGTAATGGGCTGTGTAGAGTAGATGGTAGGTAACTGCTGGCGGGTATACTTTCTGTTTGTTTGTTTGCTTCCTGTTTAACGTCGTAACTGTGACTTAAGCGAGTTCTTCAAAAGTAAAGTCGATCTTACCTATAACTTTGTTTTAATTCATTTGGTGCGTATATTATTTATTAATAAGTTCTTTGGTGTGGGTTTGTTTTTATATAGACCCGCGTAGTATTTTGGTTGATTTCCAAGCAAAATCTACGGTGGTTAACATTACACATTTACGTGTAGTATTATTGCTTACATTCCGCGATATCTGTACTGGTACAAAAAGTATATTGACGCTATACATCACAATCACGCTAAGTAAAATATTGGCCACACGCTAAGGCTTTTAAAACAATGATTGATCGATACAAGCCGATCAGCTTATACATACATGTAGTAAATAATTTCTTGGTTAACGCCTACGCCCTTAAATAAACTCGTCCATCCCAATTATCCTTAAAGTTGTAATATACGGCAGTCGCTTGGTTCACAATCAAGCGGTATTATATTGACGCTATACATCACAATCACGCTAAGCAAAATATTGTTCGAAACGTCAAGCAACCATGAAGTTGTTCGCGTTTGCAGCGTATATCTTAGCTTCAAGCGCTGCGTTTTGGCTAATAGAAGTTACTTTCAAGGAAAAGTAAGTATATATACTCTAGACTACCAATATACGTTATAAACGTAAGCGTGTAAACGTGCAGACTTAAGTCATAGGTTAACATCAAAACCCAAAGACAATGCTTCACTTTCCAAGATGTTAACTTACTGTCTCTGATGGGGAAGTAATACAGCTACATATCATTGTCAATAGAGAAGGACCATAACACCATAGCGATAATACAGAGATATATTTGTCAACTATAACTCTTATAAAGTTACTTTATTGACGATCTCATTTTTACCCTCTAGATGTAAACCTGACCAACCAGCTTTATCTGTGAGGGTAAGGTAAGCATTCTGGAGTACCCTCCCCCTGAGGCACCATGGTGGAGACCACTCTGCCAATTTACCAGCCCGGATATGGTCGGTATGTGGATAATGTCAATGTTAATAAATTATCTCGTTTTCTTTTAGTCCTTTTTTTAGTTGGTTGACCCACACTTTTTCATTCATGGGTTGACAGATAAAAGTGATTGATACTTAGGGTTGACGTTAATTAATTATAAGTTAAGTTAATATAAGCTAATTGTTTTATATTAAATTATTTAACTATGTCGGTTATAGATTTATTTGGTCTGATTGACTAGTCTGGGTCGGCTGATTAACATGAATTGATATATTAATATTGGTTGATTGATTATATTGGTTGATTGAATAATGTTGTAGACTGATCAATATGGTTTTACTCGTCATAAGGGTTGACTGATCAATATGAGTTGATTATTTAATCAAAATGGGTTGGCTGAGTGATATATGTGTTGATTCACCAATGCGAGTGGATCGTCTAGCATGTGTTGTTTGAAGGATTTGGGTCGATTATTTAATACTTGTTGATTGGCCAACATGGATTTATCCGTTTGTATTAACTGATCGACTAATGTGATTGTATTATTTAGTTTGGGAAAACTTTTTTATTTGGATTGATAAGTAAATATTGAGTGTATATATTCAGTCTTGTAGGCACTTAATTAACTATGATGTTTGTAAATTGAAAAAAGGAGACATTAGCTGAATTTTTAATATATTTGCCAAACATTTATCTAAACGTACCAGTAATTTAATTTTTCTTATCTTTCATAAAATGTTAACATGTTACGCAATTATCTGATTGTTTGTGTAGTGATTGTGTTTTGTTTTGGGAGGCTGGGAATACGAAAACGTGAGTAAATGTTTGTAAGAGCCATTCTTAATCTATTGTCAACATTATCATGATAAAGTAGCAGAATATAATGTATTCGATATCAGTCTATTCATAGGAAAGAATTAATTTACAATTATGAATCAAAATAATAATCTTAGAGTACTCAATTTCGTGTTCATTTTTTTCTCCTGGCAGTTTAACAAAATGACAAGGGCTGTTTTTGTTGAGAACAAACTTTAAAAATTAAACCTTGTTCTGTCCAGAACAATTGAGCCATATTTTTGTCCAGCGGTAAGAAGTAAATACTGGCGAACTAGGAAAGTCTTGAAAAATGGTAAATCAAATATCGAAGTGCTAAAACGGCATTATTTACGGAATTAAGTGTGAATACACTATTTGTTTCACGAACACCGTATATATGGTTTGCTCACTGTTCAGCTGATGTGAATGAATCAACTAAAATATATATCTTCCAAATGTTTTAAAGAATGCACCAAATCAGTTTAATCATGAAAACAATCAGCTAGCCAAAGCTAGAAGTTTCCAGAGAGACATAGAAAGATAAATGTTTCGTGTTCAACCAAGCAAGTGACCAGCCAGCCATGCAACTAAGTGTCCAATAATTTGATAGGACAGCATGGTTACCTAATCATTGTAACCTTCAATTACAGAAACATAACAAACTACATAAACTGACACTGACAGGAACAAAGGATAAAATCACTGCATGGAATACTGTGAAATTAATTGAATAATTGATTAATTAACGAAGAAATACATTAGTCAATCAATCATTTAATCAGTAGTCTAGGCATGTACAAATTTTCTTCTTTCCAGTGGGCAAGCAGTATCAAAGAGATGGGCACAAAGAGATTCGACACTACGAAATGAGTCACTGTCGCCAAATTAAAGAATTGAGATACATACACCCTTAGAAAGCAGACTGTTTAAGCTTTTAAATGATACCAAAATTGTTAAATAATCTCTAACATATATATTACAGATAATTTTGCTGCTCGAAATATTTTTTTTTATTATATGAGAAAATCAGCTTGGAAGTTGTGGTTATGAATCTATAGCAACAAATGTCCTACAATGATACAAACAATGGTTGTTGCTGGTTACAAGAAGAAAGAACTACAAGTTCTATCTAAAATGTCAAGATATTTCCCCATTTTTATACGGAAAAAAAATATGTTTTAATATTATTGATGTGAGATTTCGCAATTTCCAAAATATTGGACTTTTTCAAATTAGATTCAGTCGGAATTACAGTGTATATCAATGATAAACGAAGGTATTTATTCAATAATTTTCCAAAATATGTACGACATGCGTTTCATTTGGTGGTTTCGGGTCGCATATATTGAAGACAGTGTGTTTTTTAAACTGACCAAAGACATATGGCTGCGACTATGGTGTCAAAGTTAACTGATAGAATTCCATCCTGTTCACATAAGAAACATTTTCGGGAATATGCTGCATAAATATAATCTAGCGTATTCACGGCTGAGCGCAGTGTAACTCTTGGCAGATTTTATTGTGTTCATTATCAGATGGTATTGTAATATCGTTGGTGTTATTAAAAGTACATAAGATAAACTTAATGTTAAGTTTCCAACTAAGATAAAGTAACCATACATCGTTTAATATTACATACATGGGTTACACAAAACATAACAGAACAGCAAGTGGTGAATTTTTTTTACAAAAAAATTGATGAGTATATTAACTTCACAGACAGAAAATCATACGCTGAAGATAGGGTTATCAACGATTTAATGTTTGGATATTTTATGTTTTAGCTCCAGCTTTATTGTATCTCTTTTGGTCAATACAAGTTATCCTTCTTAAAGACTCAGTCATCCCCAATACAGGTAAGATTGGGGTTAAAAAACCATCAACCACATAAACGCATTAAGATTTACAACAAAAGACGGCGTAGTTGTTTTAATCATCTAAAGAAAAATCTTGTAAGAAATTTCAGGCCAACCACGCCGTTTTTTGGAATGTAATTTCCGAGAAATATAATCTTATTTGCTCGGAGACAGAGTATATTTATTTGAACCCTTAGTAAACTGATAACAAATAGCCTTTGGTATAAATAATATCCAATTATATGTTCAGGTAAAAAGGAACAATTATTCTAAAGTTCGCAAATAAATCAACAACAACCTGCATCTTCTCTAGCCAATGGTAACTATTCTGAGCTACTCTGCATTTGAACCCTTGGCGGATAATCGGGTATAATGGGGCTCGGCTTTCAAGTAATTGGTTGGATGCGTAGGAACCTACGCATCGAATCAGATGTTTCGCTATTATAAGACTTGGCTAGTGAATTTGGCGGCGAATGTAACTTTAAACCGTGGGAGTTAGCTAGAACCTTGATCGTTTTATCCGCCAGATGGCGTAGCTGAAACTCTCATTGTACATTAATTATCTGCCAAGTGTTCAAATGCAGAGTAGCTCGGAATAGTAACCCTTGGCTGGAGAAGATGAATCACAGGACGAAATACAAAGACAGCACAAAGAAATTGGCTTCATGCTGAAGAGCACCAGGTCAATATGATGCTTCCTTCTAACTTCCCGCCAGACCGATCGTTACTTAGCCCGCAGCCTTTAAAGTAATGGAAGGTGAGTCTAGAAACAGGAATAACTATCCAATCCTTCTTAAAGTTTGCAATCACGTCTGTGAGAGTTGAGCTGCAACTTCCCGTTGTCCTGGTGGTAAAGGGAATTTAAAAGAAGCTCTCTTCGATTTCTTTCAGTAAACTGAGATCGATCTTATCAAAACGATTTACCAAAGAACAATGCCAAGATGCAGGAAGAATATTGCTCCCTATGTTCATCACTTACTAAAGCCTACTTTAGGGCTGTGATAGTCGAGCCTTCTCTGACAGAATTTCTTAACGGACGCCTGTGGCAATTTTAAAATATAATCGATTCTACTTTCTACTTCGAGACATTGACTCTACATACACCCGGCCATCTTGTTTTGCACTTCTTGTATATGCTGGTCTGTGGGTTACACCACATATTACACCAAATATTGAATGAAATTAATGGGCGATGGCCTGGCATAGCGTACGAGAGTTTAAGAATATTAACCTACCAGTTAAACATGTCAATTCCCTGTCCGCAAATACATCTATTTTCTCTAGAATGTCTTTTGCTTTGTCAGCAGTAAAAGCAAAAAACATTATCGTGTAATGCTTTGTTGGAAACTGAAACAAGTAAGTATAGATGGAAAGGTTATGCATTATCATAGACCACTGTAAGAATGCCAAATTATTGTAATATATATATATTAGAGTACATGGCAGTAGTATAGAAAGAGCAAATCGGTTAGGATTAGCTATTACATAATAAGGAAGGGTTGTGCGTTAACATGTTGTGCGGTGCGGAGAGCGGGTTGCTATTTTTTTCTAAGCATGTTGTGTGGTGATGTGGCACTGGTAGCACGCTCCTTAGAACATAAAAAGTAAGCGCAGTTCCTCAAAGATGGGAAAATACAACAAATGCATCTCTCCATCCAATAGAAAATGTCTTAAAGTATATATTAAAA
>JAVFBW010165011.1:0-11445 GCA_034783835.1 Mopalia ciliata
CCCCCCCCCCCACCACCGTGATGATAGCCTTTGAACCAAATTTACTACTCCAAATTAAGTACACCCGGCTGTTGTTAGAAACTTCAAATCAAACCAATCAAAATATGTTTTTTTAATGCCGATCAGCCATATGGACTATTTACCCTTACATCGATGTGCATGTTGTATGTAACAGTGCGAGCTTCTTAATTGTTTCTCCAGCGAAGCGAAAAAAAGTATTGATTAATATTGAGATTTAAAAATTTGACATTTGTGAGGTATACAAAATCCAATTGTATACAAAATCCAATCCAATCCAAAAAGCATTCCCGCATTCGACTCATAACTTTTATATCCCGGTTCACTCATTTTTGATTATGTATCTATAGCGTAGAAGCAGTAAATGGTCTTACTATGGAACAGCATGCAAAATCAGATTTTATCTGTGTTGGGTGTTAAAACATAGTATATATTTTAATCATAGATAAAGAGAATTCGCTTATACTCCTCCTGGATTCGAGTCTTGAAGACGGTTTGATACCAACTGAAATCTTCCAAATAATAACAAACTTTTTGTACGATGATTTTAAATTGTGTTATTAAGACATACATACAGTATATGCCCAGGACCATTCTGTCCTAATAGCTTTATATACAGACTATGTAGATATGAGTGTCCAACTAACTGTAAAACCAGAAACACGCAATGCAGAGACATCCCAGACAAATCGACTTCGTGCTACCCTCTTAAGTTTTGTTTGTTTGTTTGATTGCCCACTTCACACTGTACACAGCCTAATTACGGCGGAAAACCGGGAGGAAACCTCGTAAAAACCACGCCACGATTGCGGAGCCACATTATGTGTCACGGTAAATCGAATCACGTTCAGTTCATGCAGGAAGCGCAGTCGCTACCACTGAGCCACTGCGCGGGCCTATCCTCTTAAGTAGATATAAGAACAATATCTCAACAGGAATTTTCCCCTAACCACCCACAAGTAGGAAAGAAAGCAACCACATTATTATTTGTGTAGAAAACGGGTGGTGCAATGGCTTCTAGCTGAGAATTAAACCGTTCCCTAGATGAGCTATGACGTAACAGAGAAAAAATGGCCCTTTTCAGAATTACGATTATCTAATTAAAAACATAACATCCTTTTCGTCAAATTTTACGTCTTCCCAAAGATACGTTTGGAACAATTATCTTTGGGTTGAAATTTGATCCATTTTAAACGAGGTATATATAGGTATTTCTATTGGAGTAAGCGACGATTGTTAGATTGGACTTTCAGTCTCACTTTTGGGCAAATGCTAGTCTCATCGCCACCTGTAAGCCATACGCTGAGGTATTTTTACACACCTTTACCCACTACGGGGTTATTTGTGCCAAAACACATCTGTGTTCTTTAAGACTGTTTAAGACTTCCGCTTGAGGAGAACTTACAGAAATATTATGTTAGATAAACTTCCGCTTGAGAGGTATAAATCTGTAGTAACTTGATTGATATATTATGTTTTAGTAGGCCTACACTTGCATATTCTCAACACATATGCTATTGTATATTGAGGCAGCACCCTAACTGCGAATCAGATGGAATATATTTCCCATTAGTTCCACGTGTTTGTCACATCTACCATATGGATCCATCTAGGTTGTCAGTGGCGGGTGTAGGGGTACAGGAGGAGGGGCGCAAGGGGCATAAATCAAATTGACAATAAATGGGGGAAAGGGGAAATTGAAAGAAAAAAACAATAATATTACAAAAATTAGAAATCTGTAAGGCTAAATGGAATGGAAACAATGTTGTATACCTGTAGGTCTGAAGCCATTTCCATACTTCTAACTTAGTTGAACATACATTGAATGGTACTCATTTTCTGTCAATTTAAACTGTTTTCCCGATTTTAGAACAAGATTTCTCAACCTTATATAATGCAAACAGAGACATTATGACAAATGGTTCTAAATTGAACCATACAGACAAAAACGATAAAATAAGATAGGATGAAATGCATAGAAGAGTTGATGTCCTCTAGAGCCAGGACTGAAGAACCTTGAAAGGTTCCAATTATTTATCCTACGATGATAACATTATTGTCAGTCATATTATTGGGGGTGTTATTTTTCAACATTGTACGGTTTCTCTTCTTGTAGTTTTCTTGGATCAGCTCTGTGTGACGTACACAGAGAGAAGACGGACTATTGGTGGTAAATAGAACGAATCACGAGCGAAACCTGACGACCTCAACACTCTTAGAAATGACCGTCCTTCGAAGGTTATTCAGAAAAGAGGATGGTTCCAAATGGAACCATAAAGACAAAAACGGTTCTTTGATATACAATAAGATAGGATTAAATAGATGGAACAGTTGCTGCGAGAGTTCCATACAGAACTATAAAGCGTTCCACTAGATCCATGAATGAAGAACTATAAAGCGTTCCATTAAAGTCATAATTTTTCTAAGAGTGTTTCCATCTATAACTGGTAGTTCGTTAGAAGTTATATCGGTTTATAAATATAAGTCTGTGTTTCCCCTTGGCTTAGTATGGTAACAGGTTTGATGACGTCTTTGACAGGTGCGCTCGTATATAATATTGACTAACCTGTTAACGGACTTATTGTGCTAAACTTTACATTAACATATATACTATTTTCATGACGTTACTTGCCGGCTGTTGTTGGCATATTTAGTGACATGTTTCATTTTAACCCATTTGCTATGCACATTGTCTATGTTTACAGGATTATAAATATGTCCTGTCAAAGATACACTTGTGTAAAGTGTACTTCCAGCGTGTTATTCACATTTTCAGGGGATTTTGTCGCCCGGGCATGCAACCATTTTTACTTTCTTAATTAGATATGAAAAACTAGAACACGTGTACTTCCTGTTATAATTCTACTTTGCAAGCCAATGTAATTCATATCTGTTGAACTTTTAGCAATATTACAAAATCACAAATTACGTATTTTCTTCTTCAGACTTCAATGCCATACAATTTAAAATATATAACTTTAAATTAAAGAAACAAAGAATTATCGATAGTAAATCAAGGGAGTTCGGCAAAAACTTACCAGAACTGCAAACTAGCTATAACAGCTAAAGTATCGGACGCAGGCAGAAAGATAAAACTTCGAATCAGCACTTTAATTTTTGTAATTAGTTATTTTAACGACATAATATGGTTCTAATCTAAAGTTAAGAACTGATATGAACGTACATGTATTCTATATCGATATATAGTTTGAGGCACTCTTGTCTCTTACGGAGTGGAACGAAATCAATTTACTTCTATGATAAAGAATGGCTAGCGAGGGCGCCCATATGGTTCTATGAGCATCCATATGTAGGTTTCAAGACTTTGACAATATAATTTCATAAAAGGTATATCTGTGAACAAGTAGAGCGTTTTAACAAATTTCCGATATTAAGGTGTTCATTGTCAGTTTGGTACCAAACTTTAATGTAATAATTGAACAGTGGGCGTCCAGGCACCAGTACTATATTGTTGCAAACAGACGTTGTTAATGTTATGGACTGAATAAGTAAATTAAATAGATTGGATTTTGTATTAATCTTCTAAAGTCTACTCCATTGCTTTAGGACCAGTTTATCTAATGTTGAAAATTCATAATTAGATTCATACATTTGTCAGAAACATGTTCGACAGTTGAACTGAGTTTGTGGCTTGGTTTACCTGGCAAATATGAACATATCATTCAAGAGTTGGAGCAACGAATGAGCCTTGGGGGACACCAGCATGAATTTACTGCCAACTACAAGAACTGTCCTTTTTTTTTTACATGTTTGTATAATAGTTCTATACGGAGAAGCACTGTCTCTATCCATGCCTCATATAATCAAAATATCTTGAAGGAATCATTGAGGGGCGGTGTCAAACCCATTGGACAGAATAGGCAAGGGTTTATGCGTGTCTACACGTCCTTTGCACACCCTGGATTAAACAACTGCTTCATTTGGACACCCTGTTTTAAGAAACTTTAGCGTGCAGGAGATGGGAAACTTTTAAAAATTGGACAACCAACTGTTACTTAAAAAAGGGAGCCAAATTACCATGCTGGACATCGTACTTTTGAGTCCTTGCTAAACCCATGTCAGTAGGTAAAGCGCCAGCGAAACATTCTCTATCAAAATACTGTTTCAAGTCCGCCGCTCAGCTAATTACAGTGTGTTTGCTGCGGTAGAACGACTAAACACTCAAGTAAAGGCGGCAAATCTTATCATCGATTATAATTTTATTAGGCCTATTTATTTACAAGAGTATCTCACAATCTATTAAGCCACCTGGCACAGCGTCGACTATAAAGTGACCTGTTCTAATCACCTTACCATTCACAGGCAGCATCAGGTATAAATTAAAGACTCAAATTGACGAATACATGGCCAATATTAACTTATCCCATTATCTAATATAAGTTTCGAATAGCAATATTTTAATCCCTTCGTTGTGATGCAGGCATAGGGGCCTGCGACTGACTGCAATTGTATCATAACAGCGTTACCGATATTTAAACAAAAACATCATCAGAGATTTGCCTATATCATTAAATTAACATGATCTAACAGTCTAACCAGTTTTATAACTTTGACCAGACGCTTTCGCATCATAACATTTTATGCTGCTCGGGACAATGATTATTTTATTCTTTAAAATGGATAATAAAATCTCATCAGAGCTTCCGCGGACTAGGCGACCCCTGCGCTCTCGCCCTTTTCTTATGTTGCAAAGTTTTAAATTTTAAATGGCTCCCACAAAAATAAAGCTGTAACTTTCAGATTTAAAATTGTTGCACAAATAGTCAATACTATTCCACGATTCCGTTGCAATGCCCACATCAATCGGGTTGTTTTGTTTTTTGAAAAGTCAAATCATCAATGTCGAAGAACTGTAAAGCTTCCAAAAGTGCACATTCTTTGGTCTTTATTGTTGAACTCTAACTACGTGGTAAAGCAGAATCCCTGCACATCTTTGTCTTGATCAGAGTTACTATATATTTCTATACTCTTCATGTTATTGCTGTTCTTTTGAAAACCATGGTTCAAGGCTGAATGTGCTTAGAAGAGAAAGGCGTTTAACACGGAGAAAAATAGGTATCGACAATTAAGACAGACTCAAATAAATTGCTAATTTATTAGTAAAGAAAACCCTAAGTATGCATTTATTAACTACAAAGGAGATTACATAAGCTTCAATCACACAAATGCCAATGAGTTTTGGAAGTTGTTAAATAAATTAAAGTTAGAAAATACACATTAGAATTAAATACCTTTATAACTATTTTAAAGAAACATATGAGTTTTGTGTCGTTGGTTCCGAAGAATTGAGTAAGTGTAAAACACAGCAAATGAAGAATTTGATTGATGTATTGCATCTGATGAAATTGGTCAGGCTAAGTTAAATGACGTTATACTGGAAAATGTTGACACGTATACCTGGTGTTGAATTAAAATATATAACCGTTTTTATTGAACCCAAAAACGTATGCTAAATCAAGCTACCAAAGCTCTTTTCGCTCTGAGGAGAAAGACTGCAAACTTCCTACTTCCATCAGACTGTGTTTTAAAGTTATTCCAATGTACTATTATCCCAGTATGTCTTTATTCTTGTGAAGTATGTGGCAGCGAAAATTCTATCTTAAATTTCTTAAATCTCAATTCGGTGTTAGATGTAGTTGAGCTTACTGTGCAAGGCAAGGCAGATGTTTATCCTCTATAAATATATGTGTTTACAAGCCTGTGATTGCCTTTTGGTTGAGGTTAGACAGTCTAGTTTATCCTACACTCTTCAAAAAAAGAAACGCAAAAAGGAATTTTCAGAGTTGACATATATGTTATTCAAATGAATAGAAATAACAATGTAATCGATGTACATATATGAAACTCGGCTCAATGACACATTGGTGTATGAAACACCCGTCTCGAAATTTACAGTCCCATCTGCCTATACAACTGTCCACCAGGTGTCAATACCTTGTGTGACCACCCCTTGCAGCCAGAACTGCGCGACATCGCCTGGGCATGGAACGAATCAATCATTAGATGTTCCTCTGTGGAATCCTTCCCCACTCTTCCTGCACAATGTGGAACAGCTGATCGAGCGCCACTGGTTGATTTTGGAGCTGACGCCCCCGTCTATGGATTTGGTCCAACATATGCTCGATAGGGTTCAAATCCGAGATTTTGAGGGCCATGGGAGGACATTGAAGTTGTTGTTGGCGATGTAGTCCACTGAGGGCACGTGCCGTGTGGGGTCGAGCATTATCGTGTTGGAATAGCGCCCTCTGGCGGTCGACAAGCGGAAGGACGTGTGGACGGAGAATGTCATCAATGTAGCGATTGGCTGTCAAATTGCCCTTCACCAGCACGAGTTCCGATTTTCTGTTGTGGGAGATGGCACCCCACACCATGACACCATGTTACTTTGTATTTCATGTTCATCTCAACGGTTGCTGGTTTCGATAGAACCAATCAGTTTAGTAACTTGTATGAAGAATGAAGATTTTGAATTGCCAACTCAAAAAAATAAATAATAAAATTGAAATTGAAATAAACCCAAAAAATATATTCGTATTGACACCATACTCAACTGTTTGGATAAAGCTTACCTGTCGGTTCTTTATGGCATTCCAACATTACTGTGTACAAAAATTTCCACACATTGCAGGATTAAGAACGTGGGAGAGCTGTGAACAAAACTTACCTGTACCTTCTTTATGGTATTTTAAACTCTACCGTGTAGTAGTCTCCCGGCATTATAAGGACTAAGAATAGAGGACTAAGATCTACAAATAAAACTTACCTGTCGGTTCTAAAATAGTCAGTTTTTGAAGTGAGCTTTCTGAATGCCAAACTCTGGAACTAAACAAGAAGATAGGTGAATAGGTTAACTCGTTAATCGGATCTCTTCTTCTAATTTAAGTTAAGTTCTGTGAAATTCCCAACTAATTGACGCCATGGTTTCGAGGTTAGCCATCCGTTTTCATAAAAGAAGACTAAACTATTACATTTAATTTATTATTCAACCGTTTATGGAAAGTACCATTTTTGAATGGTCCAAGATCAAGACCAAGTCAAAGATCAAGTTAGATTTGTTTTTGATGAATATTGGATATTATTCAAGTGTTCACCAAAACCATTTCTCCATAATTTTTGTCGATTATTTAAGAAGTTGATTATTGTGAATATTCATTGACTAGTAATCAATGCTATAGATAAAGAAATGGTATGGTGTGGAACTTTCCTCTTACATGAGTTACCAAGTTAGTTACTAAACTGGCTCTAACAAGTTTAGCTAAGTTCAATATTTGATCCCCGCATTTTCAAATTTTCAAAAACAGACAATATATTCGTCTTCTTTTTTTTCTTCTCCTTAAGGTCGGCAATGGTGTTGCTTTTGTGGTCTTTAGAAATTCAAAATCAGACGGTGGGACACACGATTTATGTTCAGCACAGGATGATAGGGAGTCGAATCAAAATGGCGGCGAATTGTCAACAATGTGTCTGTGGCTGTGCCATGATGTGTCACGCTTCTATATAATAACTGTATTGTTAATACATACTTTTATCTTATAAGTCTAGAACAGACTAATCTAAGGCAGTCTATATTATATTACCTGGGGTATACCAGCTCCTATAATAGCCCCACTGTGAATCATAGGGCCTTCCTTTCCCACAAATAAACCTGAAAACAGACCAATGATATTCCACTATTGGTTTATTTAAATGTTTATTCAACATCAAATAGCTAGACATAGAGTTGAATGTTGGACACTTTGTGAATAAACACCAAATGTACGACTTGTTCGAAATGTTTCAAATTGAAGATTCTGACTCTTTTGCGTTATTTCCATATGCACAATTTGTAAGTTATACTATATTTAAAATCTGATAGTTTCAACTTTTCAAGACGATCTAGTAAAGCTTATATCTGAAATAAAGAACATAGCAATAGATCGCAAACTGAATACGTAATGTAAGTCTATCACACATGGAATTTCCAAACTTGTGTTAATGCGCCTTAAACAAAACAATTTGCTGATCAAACCTTTTGTCTTATTTATAGTTACTACTTTTAAAACGACTAAGGAGGGGAGGGAATACGTTTCTGGAAAAAAAGTAAACAAAAGGTACCCCAAAAAGATTGTACAATTTCCAGTTTTGTTGTTTCAAAAAACGTTAGCTGTGTGAAAGTCTTTAAATGTTTCCTCACCCCCTGCCACACTGAAGAGTACTCCAACGGCCTTAGAGACGAGTGTTTTCAGCCTCATCACGCGGGGTACTTTAACTCCATTCAAGTAACATTTTATCTCAGGGATTCCAGAACCGGCTGCGATTGGCTGAAAAACAATATCAACAACACATTGTAGTACAAGGCTCTTTTGCAAGGGCGGAAGTCAATAAATCGTGTAAATCACTCTCTTGTTTCAAAACGGCATTTTTGGCTTTGTACTGTATTGTTGGGAAGATGGTCGTTACAGATTTAATCTAATGGTCCCAAAATTCACAGACAAAAATCCTCTCAACCTACGACACGGTCAATTCACAATTTTCTTCTACCTTCAGTAATAAAAAAACGTCGACAGTAGAAATAAACATATCCCTTATCTAAATACCTTAGAGTCAATCTGGATAAGGAAAAGAAAGACTTGATACATGATCTATAATCTTAAAAGTCTTGTTGGATTTGCGTGTTATTCTTTTAAATTGGATGTAAAATGGAAAAGTCAAACATTTTGACCATTAGATATACCAGTTTTGATAGTTGTTTGCAATTGGCTAACACATTCTCTAGCTTACAGCATCAGTATGGAATTGAATGCCAAAACCGATTTAACGTTTCTAAAAGACACAAAGCAAGATGTAATGAACAATACTCTGTCTCCGTGTTTCCACTTATCTTAAACGGAATGAAGCAACAGAAAGCTCCCTCTAGCCCCCCACTCTTTCTTACAATATAATTAACTCCAAGCGCAACTATTTTGTAAGAATTTTGTATTCCTACAAATCACCAGAAACATATGAAAGTGAGTTATCCTTAAATTGACTATAGGTCTACAGGTTCAATCAGAAAATTAAAATTTGAACGCGAATCTGAGAATTACTAATTCTGTCAAAGATAAAGAATAGTTTGCAGCTTTGCCAAACAAAGTAAGTTTTTCAGTTGCATGAAGTTTTATTTCTTTTAAAGTATATTTGATCCAAGAAAGTTTTACGATCCCAGATTTTCTAATGATTTGCATAACCAAAGTTATATTGTTATTTTTGCATAACATATATTACAATTTTTAAAAAAGAAACGCTTAAACATACCTCAAAAACAGTGAGACAGCCAGCGATGAAGACAAAACCCACATTAAACAACAATAACCACAATAGAGAGAGAACCAAGCCTCCTTCTTTAGACTGTATTTCGATGGCTATATTCAAGGTTAAGGACGGTTTTAATTTGTTAGGTGTTACGGCTGAAAAACCAGATTCTACACAGTTAATTCGTCAACCTCAATACAACCTCAATGAGAATATGTCATAACGTCGAGGTAAAAAGGTATCCGCTGTCAAGCAATACTTTAGATCATTTCACTCATATATATAGGCATGTCAGGCTAATAGATAAACGAAACCACCCATATCATCACTGGTAAAAAAACTCATACCAACCACAAGACAGATATAAAAAAGACAAGAAGTCGGCTTCATTTTGTTCTTTAGCTCTGAGGGCACCAGGAAGTTCCTTGAGATTACCCGCCATCTGAATATATGCATGGCTCATTTTGATGTCATTTGGAACTAGGGTTAGTTTTCACAATATTTTCTTCTCCACCAATGAAGGTAATTCTTTGTACTTGTATCAGCGTATCATAGTCACTCAAAGACTATCTATTAGGCTACTTGAAAGCGCAAAATATATGTGCAAAAGAGCGCAAAAGAGATTGTAACCTCATATACAGAAGATACAAAGTTACGTCAATAATATAGACAGTTGACATTTCATTCCTGCGATCAGTATATAAGCGACGAATAAAGGCAAGGATCTCCGAATCGACAACTTAGTTAATCAACTGGGGCCTGTTTCACGAAGCCTATTTAGCGTGGACTTAACGTAATGTTTGCTTAGGGAGTACCTAGCAGCCCTTTTCACAAAGTGATCTTAGTTAAGAATGTTCTTAAATTCGATCTTAAATTTACGTCAGACTTGACCAAACTTAGCGTTATATTAGTGAGAATAAACATGGCGTCAATATTACGTTTGAGACAGGTAGAGAGGAGAAATTTGAACAGGGAAAGAGTTTTTAAAGATAGAAGAGATCCCCTTGAAATCCATTCTGACAATGAATTGATATGCCTAGAGGTAATTTTATGCATAGTTAACACTATAAGAGAGGACATTGAGCGTCCAACCAAGCGATCCCATGCCATTTTGCCACATATACAAGTTCTTGTGTGTTTAAGATATGTTAAAAAGAACTTTTCTAAGCGAAACGGCAGATTTGCATGGAGTAAGCGTGGCGTCTGCCTCTCGCTCCATTAATCTTGTCAGCTTGGCCATAAGCAAGCGATTTGCAGGTACAATAACATTTCCTCAACATTTACAGAAAGTGAAGGAGGATTTTTACGCAATTGCCAACCTTGAGACGTTGCTTTTAGGCTCCATTATGGCGAATTTTGGGAACAGAGCCTCGCCTTGCACCCCAACAAATTTGCGTCCCTGAAAATCTAAACTCAAACAATCCAGAAATATATGTTTGCTGACTTCTGGAATGAGGAGCGAAGTATCATTCCAAGAGGTTCCTTCCTGTTCCCGGGACTAGTGGAAGTGTTTTACATTTGACTCAAAGATTGTAGCAAATTATATTAATTTTATCAAGA
The DNA here is from genome assembly GCA_034783835.1 of Mopalia ciliata. Lineage (NCBI taxonomy): Eukaryota > Metazoa > Mollusca > Polyplacophora > Chitonida > Mopaliidae > Mopalia > Mopalia ciliata. The sequence continues at coordinate 10,870 of JAVFBW010165011.1, forward strand.
TAAAAATTATTTGAGTGTATTATATAAGGTTTGTTTCTTTGATTGGTGTTTAACGTCGTACTCAAGGGTATTTCATTTATATGACGACGGATTGTTCGCGGGCCACGTTCGCGGGCTCCTATAATAAGGTAGATAATTTCGAATAAATCGTATTAGTCAATTTCATCCCTTGTGCAAAGCAGGTCATAAAAAGGATACACTGGTCGACTGTAGAAAATTTCCACTTGGCCAACATTTTGACAAATGTATCAATAAACATGGCAACCTTTAACAGAAGAAATAAATACATTTATAAATGTATCAATAAACATGGCAACCTTTAACAGAAGAAATAAATACATTTATAAATGTATCAATAAACATGGCAACGTTTAACAGAAGAAATAAATACATTTATAAATGTATCAATAAACATGGCAACCTTTAACAGAAGAAAAAAAATACATTTATAAATGTACCAATAAACATGGCAACCTTTAACAGAAGAAATAAATACATGTATAAATGTATCAATAAACATGGCAACCTTTAACAGAAGAAATAAATACATTTATAAATGTATCAATAAACATGGCA
>JAVFBW010165022.1:0-11445 GCA_034783835.1 Mopalia ciliata
AAAAATGTACAATTTGGTCAGTGGGGTAATATGAAAAATGTACAATTGGGTCAGTGGGGTAATATGAAAAATGTACAATTGGGTCAGTGAGGTAATATGAAAAATGTACAATTGCGTCAGTGGGGTAATATGAAAAAAGTACAATTGGGTCAGTGGGGTAATATGATAAATTTACAGTGGGGTAAGATTAAAAAAGTACAATGGAGTCGGAAAAAAGATTAAACATGTACAGTGGGTTAGTGGTGTAAGAAGAAAAATGTATAGTGGGGTAAGATGAAAAATGTACATGCACAGTGGGAATTATAAGTAAGATGAAAATTATACAGTGGGATAAGAATGAAAAAAGTCCAGATGGGTACGATGAAGATTGTAGAGTGGGGTAAGATGCAAACTTTACAGTAGGTTAAGATGACGCAATTTTTTCGTGTATTGAATTCAGTTTTCGCTATGAATTCAATCCTGTGTTTCTTTTTTAACCATGTTATGTCCTCTCTTGACTCAGATCAAGATTTTTTAGTGCTACGGAATGAGAACGCGTGATGTAGTATGGCTAGATTTTGATTTCAGAGCAAGTTGTAAGCTAATTGGGAACTTCTTGTGGACGTCTTGTCTTGTTGGACCCTTAGGTCGATTTTCAGAATAACCGTTGTATCTATTTTCTTATGCAGAAGAATATACATCTGTACCATATATTTGTGGAAAACTTGAATACAGGATTCCATATATGTGATTGTGTTGAAAGTCCAATTATTATTTCTATAAATATTGCAAAATGAGTGAACAGAAAAAATAGACTGATTTTATGTTGGTTTATTTCTCGAAGTGCAATAAGGATAAGACTAAATTTTTAAAACAACGATCCCCATGGGTTTTTTTGTCTATCCCACCTTGGAAAGTCTTATAAAATTTTAAAATGCAACTTTCAGAAAACATTTGAAAAAATCGAGAATGAACTTGTAAAAAACAAATGAGGCACCGTTTACAAGATGTCGTTGTGCTCTTTACAATGGTATAAATTTCTAACATGAATAGTCTTCTAGAAATAGGCCTTGGAACATGAATAGTCTTCTAGAAATAGGCCTTGGAACATGAATAGTCTTCTAGAAATAGGCCTTGCAACATATTAAGTCTGGTTAAAAATGAAGTGCCAGAAATATGCAATTGAATTTTGCGACTTAAATATATGATCATGGGAAAACTAAATTATAGGCTTCAATTTAACCGTTTGAAACTGGAATTTTGAATTATTTTGTTTTCTCCACCAACATATAGTTTAAATACCTGACTTTTAACCTAAGCCATTAAAAAAATGGTTCATTTTGAGCTCAATGGGTCCAAGAGACGATAAATATTTCGTCACTGCTAATACTATTGTTTGAGGTTGAATACTAATAAGTTACCTCGTCTCAAACATATGTTTCAACCTATCCATGACTTTTATCCTTTGTTTGGAATTTTAATAGTTAAATTGGGCTTCATCGCCAACAGGAAGCTTACATTTAAAAACAAAAACCTTACACGTTAGCTGCCTAAGTACACGTTCAGCTAGCGGTTGAAATGTTCAAACCATCTCATATTACCCCACTTTTTCAGAAATTAACCTCACGGTTCCAAGGACACGTATCGCTTCAGTGTTTAATCTTGTATGTCTTCATTTGTAACTGAGCTGTTTGTGTCATTTAGTTATGCATTATTGACGTCTTATAAGTGACAGAAATGAACGGATCGACTCGAAAGATAGAGATTTAATAGAACTACATGCTAGTCATGAGATAGGCATACACAATCTGTCTTATTAAACGTATGTACTATACCAATATTCGTGGAAATGAATAATGGCAGTGTGAACAAATACTGACCACTAATGTGGATGGCGTTGTAGAAAGTAAACTGACTTACATTCTGTTGACACAAATGTTCTATGGATTTGTGTCCTCTATGTAACATAGAATATTGATAACAACATCTCGTTTTGATTCATTAGTATATCAAGACAAATGCTGTGTTTGTCAAGATCGATGCTTCAAACAGGATACCGGATGGCCAGCCCTAGAATACGCGATACCATTGTCCAAGGGTGATAACATACAGCTGAACAGATTACAGATATGATGTTAAGATGTACACACCAACAGCAAATCGCAGGGACTTAAAAGATCATTGAAAGAAAGCCATATCACATTTTAGGTCTCTTTCCAACTAAGTAATTCTCCAGGGAAGCGAGGTGCACTTGGATGAAGCGCTGCTGAGAACAATTATAATACCTTAGTTCAGGCGAGAACAACAACTTTAAAGTAACCTCTTTCAAACAGATACTAAGAATAAAATCCTATTAAATATTTACACGTGTTCGAAACGGGGTTTTTTTTTTTACCTCCAGGGGGCCAAATAGATGGGGGAGTAGGCCTACATGTTCATTTAACTGAACATAGGGGAATTCTTATAGGGAGATTTGTAGTAAAGACTTGATGGCGTTTTTCTAACGTGCGGCCAAATGATTGTTTTTTTTTTTGTTTTTTTTTTACCAGAACGCCGCAAATAAGAAGAATCTGGTAAAGTCGCAACATGATAATTCGTCTCCGTCTACTCAGTTATCTTCAAATGACATCATTTAAGCTCATTATTATTTTTAACATTTACTTATTAATTTAATCACTTTAAAAAACCCAAAAATGATTTCTTACGAATTAGGCCTCCATGCAAAGTTGAACTCTCGTGAGATGACGATTGTTACGCCATATTCGGCCATTGAGCATTAATTTACGCCAATATTTGGAGCTACGCAAATTTGTAAAAGGGGCAAAACAAGATGGCCCAGGGTTATCATAGAGTTGATGTCTCGACGGATGGACGTAGAATCGATTCTATTTTAGAATGACTTGTGTATAGGCTATGCTCAACTCAATATAACGACACTTGAGATTGAAATTAGACAAAAGTTTATTTAACATATTGACATACTCAATTTTGTTGTTGTCACATTTATAATTTTTGCTCCATGCGATTTCGTTTATTAATTTACCGCGAATTAATGAGCGATTCTTGCAGTGTTTTGAGTAATATATTATCGTTTGATTTGACTCTCGTGCAAAACTAACCTGAAAGTATTACTCATATACTTATAATGTAAGTACAGTCATGACTCTGCTAACAACTACAATGGTAGACGTATATTTGTTTTGAGCAACATATACTTTTTTCGACAAGTTAAACTTCAAATGAACAGCATTTTTCATTAAAAAACCCTATTTATTATCATTTTCTTTGGTGAATGAAACGTCGACACCTGCAAATTACTAGATTTTATTGTATACTTGGATGTGTTGTTCAATGAAAAAACTCTGTTTGTACCACGTGACGATACAATACGGTATTATATTGTATAGACACGTGGCACAAACAAGGTGTTTTCCTTGGACAATATATCCATGTGTATAATAAGATACCATGGGCATTGAATTTCCGGACTGTATTAGGAAATGTGATATTTTGATACGAAGTTTGTTGGTGTGTAATCGATACATTATACTATATGAATGAAGGCTAACGTATAAAAAGTATAAACAGCTCTGCCTCAATACCATACCCCGTCGTCCCTTTATACCAGTTTTTGAAGTGTAGAACAGTCCAATTCCATTGCAGGTCCTTGTTGTGAACGATCTCTCAGTTTGGGAGAAGTCCCACTATTCATGACATTGTCACTTTTAATGACGTCAAATACATTAATCCATTTTCACGCATTTGATTAAAACCAGAAGCCCGTCTTACCTCCATGACTTACGTACCGCCCGCTTGGTCATAAACCAGGACCATTTTGAATGTAGTAATATTCGCTAGAATGAGGTAACATGTGTGATGGTCGTGGCTAGACAAATTACAGCTGTATAAATGCACCGGAACTATCATTTGATGTTATTCAGCTGTAGATGAATCCAATTCCCTTTACTACCAGAGTCACCACAATCTAACAAACAAACAAATTATAAAGATACTTACAAGTTTAATCATTCTTGAATGAAACATTTCTTCAATTTTATGTTGACCTAAATTACACATTTTCACATTTGTATGCACCGGTTTTGGGGTCGTATTGTTTTTGGGGTTTTTTTTGGGTAAAAATAGAGCCCCCTAGTGACTTCCTGGTAAGATAGAAATGACGCTGATTTATCCCAAATTTCCCACTCTGCGTTGAAAACCTAAATGGTACTTGATAGTTACAAAAATAATTGTGACGTTGTTAAGAAAAAAGGTCACGGATCTCGACTGTTTCGGCGTCAGACCGTCTGAAACGCCCACTTATTGACATCACAAGACTCCTACTGAATACTTGTGCCTTAAACAACATCTTGTTACCTAGTACGCATGGTACGATCACAAGATTGCTGAAAGACCCCTTGGATATATATCATATGGGGAGGAAAGAACAATAAAAGAAAGTGGCCATACGTGCTATATGATTTAATAGTTTGCTGACCTGTCAAATAAAGTTTGTTTTGTTTTGTTATTAGTTATAAATAAAGCACATGTTAATTTACAGACCAAAGTATCCCACACTGACCAATTCATCGCAAATAAATTTCTCATCAAATTACCTATTCGATTGGCATTTTTCCTACAATATAAATGTTTAGCCGTTTGCTTGACTGGGTCCATTTGTTCATCCTAGAACCAAATATGTATATGTTATCAGATTCGGCGGTTTGTATCTTTTATGGGTATATGCTGTTTTATTAATTTGTCTTACCGATCTGTAGCTAATTTATATCATGCTATCTGGTACTTAGCGCAGCACACAAGTTATAAAACACTCCACGAGGTTTTGATCGATATTAGCATATAAGTTGTAGTGAATTCATTTTTAGTAAATGTGACAATGGCAAGTGGAAATAGCATGACATAGTCCAAAAGAAACCAGAACGTAGTGCAATTTACTCCAGATGTGCAACAAAAAACAAGTAATATACTTTTGTGTAAAATTTATAAAATAAGCGTTTAAAAAAAAGTTGTGTGAAGTGAAAACTTTTATAAATCGGATTATGTTGTTTAATGACCATTATCAACATACTACTGAATTACCATTCATCGGGAAAAGCAGTGATACAGCAATACAGAAAATGAATGTGGTAAGGACGTCTATTTCAGTTACAAAGGTTTTATTGCCTCAGGGGAAATCGGTTACTATATATGTGTTCCTGAAAAAAATTACAAAATGGGTACGATCCCAAAAATAGAACATATTGGCTCGGAATTAACACTTGTCGCTGGATATTTATACATGTGCAATGAGTTTCACAAACACCGAGACAGAAATAGCGGAAAATAAAGTCTTACAAAGAATCAACCCTCCCCCAACACTCTTAACATTGTGTCTAGATTGTCTTGCAGCAGTTCAACATGGTACGAGTCCTTAAACTCGTATTGTGACCAATTATACCACGGAAGGATTATTTGTACAAGCGATGAATTTAGAAATACTCTTTATAGAGCCACAAATTTTCAACTGTTCGACGAGGTCATCGAGGTCTCGGCAATAAATTAATGAAATAATAAACAATATAAGCGTTTTGACTGTCCATTGTTGGTTTGCTGAAAAAAAAAACCCGTTCAATTTAATAGCACCACCTACATTTCTGTCGTGATTTCCTGACAAACAACGTCTCTAAAAGAGTGTGAACACTTATGATAATTTCTTCATTTAATATTTTTTTGGCAAATTTCAGACAATCAAAATGAGACTTAACGAACGAGCAATGGTATTTTTTGTCTTTTTAATGGTATTAAAAAAAGGATTGTTTAAACAAGCCAATTTAATTGCCTGGAAGGCAAAGGTCAAATTATTGTAATTCGAAACGCAGTTAAACACACGACATGGTTATCGTTCAAGAATAACTCAATGAAACGATATAAAAAAAATCGGAGCAATAAGTTCAGGAATACAGAGTTAATATTTCAAGTAACTTGATTCCTCCTGCCAAAAATAATGTGTTACGGATTAGTCTGCGTCAATACTGTTTGTAAAAAGACTAGAAAAATAAACAAGTTTTACAGAAAGGTAAAACCGCCATTACATTCTGTATACCAGCACGCCCAGCTCGGGTCTAATACAAGGCACAATGGGTTTAGTACAGGTCAGTGGACAGATGAAAACCATAAAAGAAGCATTTGGGTAAAGCTCTTAAGGTGTTTCTGTCACATAACGAGGATGCTGGGTGACACAACAATGCCCACTTAGCCAGCCTCTCGACACCAGGGTGGTCATATTATACCGGTTACGGTCGATCAGGGCTTGTTTGGTTACACCAATGTCTCGACAACTTATCGCTCAGCAAATGAATCTACGTTTCCCAAAGGACTCTTTGCTGTACGTCACTTCACGCTGGCATTCAACAACCTTAACAATCAGCTGACACCCGCTGGTTGTCCACGGTGCAGAGTTTCTTAGGCAGCAATTTACAGCGAACAGAAGTTTGTGATAAACAAGCTAATCCCAAGCCGGAAATGAATTGTGAAGTGGACAAGCTACCTGTCTCCTGTGACTATGGGTCACACAGTGAGGAACACGTTAGCTCACTGATAGCTATTGTAACACTAACTAGTCACATAAATAACCCTGGCAATGGTCACACCTCGCACTTAAGTGCTGTTAGTCGAGTACTTATTGGTGAGGCTGGTTGCTACTTTCCGTAAACACTTAATATGCCCATTGCAGCGCTGTGTTCTCGAGCCTTCAGCCTTAAAGCCGCTATACTCGAGCTGCGTCTTTCTGTATCGTGGCAAGGCTCGAGGTTAGACGGAGAACAACTGTTCATGGAGATGGGGGTGTGAGACTGAGCAGTGAGAGAACAGTGCGGGGACACTGTTAATGAGCCGGGGTGGGAAGAGCTAAGTGACCCAGGAGGCTGCTGGTGGTGCGCCTGTGACAGCTGATGAGCCGCCGCCATTTGGTTGGCTTGGGCTGCCACTGCTGCGGCGGCTGCCATCTGGTTAGCTTGAGCCAGGCCTAGTTGGTTAGATTGAGCGAGTCCCATGAAACTTGGTAGATCCGTGTGAGGCGCCATGCAGGAATTGGCGGCCATGCTGTACGCCATCCCATTAGGTGTCATGGCTGCCCAGGGGTTCTGCTGCTGTAACTGAAATGAACAGAAACATTCGCATTATCGGTTGATTGATTGATTGATTGATTTTATGGCGCCGGTGTATTCCAACATTAATTGACAATAGCCCAACGAAGATGTGAAGTGTTTACATAATGTTCGAAGGTTAATCTTCCTCCAGTGCTATTAAAAGTAAAGACATCACTGCTACTCTTCAAACAATCTACCCTGAGACAGTTGATGATCTACTTTAGCCATTCCTGGGCTGTGATAGTTAATTTAATTAACACAATAATATAATAAATGACCAATAGGGAATAATTTCACATCAAACAAGAGCTTTGTTTACATGATGACATCACAGTTCGAACCGGTATGTTCTGTCAGTGTTAAAGAATGCTGATGATAGTTGGACCAAACATCCTCAGTAATATGTTCTTCCACCTTAATTGACACTACCTATTGAAAGAGACATTAAAGCGTCATTCTTGTTTATTTAAATATATTTTTTTTTGTCAGCTGTTTTCATATAATAATTTTAAAAATAATTGCCTTTCATACTATCCTCAAGATAGTTTTAAAGATAAGAAAAAGATATATTAAATTTTGACTGCGTTAAACGCTACCCAGCAAAGTTTCCCTCCTGCTATTATGTACTTTAATACTGTATGTCTATTATCTTTCTAGGCGAAAAAACGATAAAAAAAATTGATGGCCTTTAAGAGGAAAGTGAGAAAGCGCAGAAAACATTTTGTTAAATAACTGGCAAAATACATGGATTCTAGCTTCTAGTTATTTTAATCGGAACGTTTTAACTGTTCAATGTCTATCTGGACATCGTTATTAAACATACAATTGAGCATTTTTGTAAGCATTTTAATTCGGTTTGTTATTTGAGTACGAATTTTCCACCATATGTAAATAGGTTTCACCAAAGTAGGAAGTATGAATTATTGATGATGTACCGAATCTATTCTTGTAACATAGTACTGAAACTGGACCGAGGCTTGCTAATTATGGTAATTCTAGAATGCAATAATAAGGAAATACTTTCGATATTTTCCACAAAGCGTTTCGTGGACAGTAAATTTAATATGAAAATGAATCGTAATGCGATATATTGGCCATATCATGAGGTTAACCTCCACTAATGAGAATCCGCTTTGAGAAATAATCCCAGCAATCTCGGACTTGAAATCTTTATATCATGGTTATTGTTTTACTGAAACTAGCTCATTTTACGCTGATGTAAATCCTTATTTTTATGAATCACAACTAACTGTTTACTAACAACAGTCTCACTGAGTTGCCCTTTGCCCTGGGGTGGGTGCCTCCACCCATAGCACGCCTATACTCCAGCGGTGTAACTTATACCAACACTTTACACAGAACGTAACCATATCGAGTACATTTGATGTTTGAAGTCTTGCAGTTAACAACAACAAGAGCAAAGTGGGTTAAAAAGTTAAAGAAACTCCGGTTAGTTTGAAGGGGGCGTCACACGGCGTTGAGCCGTTGTTAGAGGGCACGGTCAACTGTTCGTCACAAAACCTTCAATTCACCCTTAATGAGAGCAGGGGATTGAAGGGTAGGACTCTCGCCAAACTATTCACGCTGGCGCCTAACATGTTGACTTGGTGATTCTTTCTTCACTCCGGAAAGTATCAATTGTTGCTCCTGAGGGAATAGTCTGTTTTGCTAACCATTTAGAAAGGTCTACTGTTCTTTTCATTTGTCTGCTGAGTTTGGTTTATAGTAACCCAAGATGTGATAATATTATAATGACCGTTTTTAGTTAGACGGCATTATCTGTTCGGCAATATTACATGGAAGAAAATGCCCAGTTTAATGCTTTGTGTATAAAGTTGAGCGGTTGATATTACATTACATGTATTAAAATTGTTAACCAAATCAATGGCTCCAAACATTTATTAATTCCTTAATAAATATTTCTGCCAGTCTGAATTCGAAACCATTTAATTCCATGGAGGGGCAACGATATTATTATTAGCAAATGGACACCTGGATTTAAAAACTGTATTGACGATACCTGGATCTTCGTATAACCAAAATTTGTTTTGACAAAAAAACAATATAACGTTAGACGACTGATTACACGTTTAGTGTAAAACATATTTATATTGTACATTTCCAGAAGTCTCAGTCGCAATTTCAATAGTTATATTCATTAAAAAAAAAAAAATTGTAAGCGTAAACCAAAGAAATTATATCCGTTTAAAAATGGAAATATTGATTTACCCGGGTAATTTACAATAAAATCCAGGCTTCCGTTTTGAAGTTGTATATTCAAATTTATAGTATTTATTTATAAAAGTTACTTGTTGTGAACATGCAGTCCATTGTGGATCGCTGGGGGTGGCTTTCTGTTGCCCTTAGGACTAAGGGACAAGACGAAACCGATCTGTTTCGTCTTTTGTCTTTTATTCCATGTTATTCACTGATCCCGCTTGTCTCTGCGCAAAACCCAAATCAAGCAAACAAATAAATAAGCCAATTTTTTTTATTGCATCTGAATACTGTAAACCAAACTGAAGGTTCATATATTCGACCGTCTCACCTGTGCATAGGGATCGTGCCTGGCGGACAGTGGCATGTCGTACCCATGTGAGGCGGCCACGGCTCGCATTGTCTGTAACTGACCAAACCGCTCTCTCTTTCTCCATTTCGCTCGCCTGTTCTGAAACCAGACCTGTGGAAATAAATAAATAACACTTTTTCCTTTAGTATGACTTTAGGCATGATTTACTATAATGGGCTTTGTCTAATTGCTCAATGCTATAAAACCTCATATTTCATTGATGTGACAGAACCCAATTCTCTTTTCTGTAGAGCATACACATATATTGTACATCCCTTGATATTTCATATCATCCTTTGCAATCAAATTCAGGAAAAACATTTCGTCCTATTACCTGACTTATCAGAAAATTCTGTTAAGCTATTAAATTTGTTTTTAATTTAAGGAAAAGAGATTAGCTAACAGAGAATTTTTACCGAATGTCGATGACCCCATCTCTTTGCAGACCTGTCTGCCCTAGAAAACTTTTTGCATAAAAAAGTTGTTTAAAAGATCATTTCCTGACCATTTTGTTTATTTTTGTGATACAACAAATAAATTAAATGTCCTATTGGTAGATTTAATATAAATTACGGAATACACAAGGTAGGCAGGCCTGCGGTTGTATTTCACCTTTATGTCGTCACCCCTACAAACTATCCTCATCGCAATCCTCAGCAGCCAAATATATTCCTGCCTCTTAATACAGATGTGAGTTTTGAACGTAATTACTAGATTATACTGAATTCGGCAATCAATTTATAAATTGAATAAATGAAGAGAGAAAAAGTGCTTGCCTCCATCGAGATTCGAACCTGGGCCCTCTAGGTTACATGCCCAACAACTGAGCTACATATATATATTTAAAACTTTGACTTAATTTGCAAAGATTAAACAGTTTAAAATGTCTCAATTTTAATATTTTAAACTACATTGAATAAACACGGTATAAGTACGATTAAATATGTGTATTTGCTTGTTTTCAGTTCATTCATTCGATGACAATAAATGACAGACTATATGTCCCAATATACATAGCACGAGAATGGTTCTTATTGTATTTATTGGTTTATCGTTTGTTAATGAATGTCTCATTATTCAGACGGAATCTTAAAATAAAACGCTCAAGAGCACTATATGGAAAGATTTGATAAAATACGGGGAATGAAGCAAACAACCTAAGGATGTGACAAAGAAACACAGTGCCGCTATTAAGCCGTTTGACGTTGATATGCATGACGGCATGTTTACTTTAAATGGTTATTTTCCAATTACCCTATTCACAGGTTAGATTGTTTAATAGAGGAGTCATTGTCACATATTGGGAGAATTTCGCAATGAGGGGAAACAATAGCAAAAAATATCATCGCATCAATTTGACACGTCAACTTATTTAATCAAACCTATTCGGTGGGTTTTTACTGTATTCGTTATTAATGACAGCATGAAAGAAGGTCCCGATGTTGTAGGGTTAATTAAACATTAGCTGCTATATGTTTCTGTTTGAGATGAAACGCTTCGATTGTCATTCTATTTACACAAACATTGGGAATATTTATTCAAGTAAATATACTTGATGAGAATACAAAAGCGGTGGCATCTCGATAGAATTTCATGAATATAGCCACGATTTAATTTAGAAGCCACCCACATAATAATATGGTTTTTAGCATCAATAAACAATTTTTAAAAATGATAATCTAATTAATGTCTTAATAGCAGACATAATTTTAATAAAAAGACCTTATGTTTAGTTATTATAATTTAAACTAA
>JAVFBW010165033.1:0-16495 GCA_034783835.1 Mopalia ciliata
CATTTATGTTGTATTTTATTAAAACAACAAACCAGGGAAAATTTAATTTATCTCACTAAATTTAAGAGGACTGATTTTGAAGTTATGCAAGAAAAGATTACAGCACAGGCCCTCATGTACATGTACATCCAAAAATGAACGTTTGAATTTCATTCCAATAATTTTTTTCTGATTGGTAATCACTTATTGGCCTGTTTGAGTAAAACCATCAAAGTGTTTAAGCCACCAACGAATGTAATTGTTCTTAATTAAGAATTTTGGTTGTTTTTATGTTGAGCTGCATTACACATTTACACATATTTAATCTGGATTTTTCTTTAACTGTGGCTAAAAATAGAGATCCATCACGTGTCTTCCTGGAAAGAACAGTATAGCACTAGCACAATGTATAGAGCTAATTCCTCCATCTTAGCCCTACGTCCCGCTTATCTCATCCCATGGTGAAGGTTGGAAATCGATCCGCCGCTATTGCCGGCCTCTCAAAACATATAGTTTATTTTCCTCTGATTTTTTTTTTAGAGTAACTGAAAACAATGACTAGTATTTTACCTACTTGCAATAGTTATGTTCTAACAGTTTTGAATCTTATTATTGCAAAGGGAGATAACTTATACGTGTGAACTCAGAGAAAAATCAGATATAAGTTTTGAGAGGTCAGCGATAGAGGCGGATCAATTTCCAGCCTTCACCATGGGTTGAAATAGGTGGGACGTAGAGCTTACACGGAGAAATAGGCCCTATTCATTGTGCTATATAGTGCAAGTTTATCCCAAAGTTGAAATCTGCGTCCAAAATCTAAATGTTTTTTCAAGGTTTCAGTTCCTTTACAGTTGAATTAGGCCTAACAGGCAAATCAAAAATTGCATAAAAACTCCACCTGGTTTTCTTTGAATTATCATAATTTTTTTTCTGTTTATTCTCGTCCAAAGTTGGCTTCCCTTCAATCTCTTCCTCACTATCGGTATCACTGTCGTCGTTTTCAACTGAATTGCCATCGCCTTCAAGCGAGTTACATTCTATTGTGGTCTCAGTTACATTGCAAATTTTCGAAGGTTTAGTGTCAATAAAAAACGGAATATTAACATCTTCAGTTTCTTTGGATTCAGACACGCTCTCGGGCCTATTAACTTCTACCGATTTCTTGGTTTGCGAACGAGTTGAATAACGTCGTGTTCTGCTCTCTTTGGCACCAAGCGTTGTTGTTGCACTGTTATTTTCGCATTTTCTGGACTCCTCACTTTTGGGTTTCTTTGGAAGAATTTTTTTCTGAACTTTTGAGATAACGGCATCAACAAGTTTTTCAAGATCAGAATCACTCTCTGTATCTGTCAATATAACCACACTTGAGTCAGAGTCCGTCATTTTAAACGAAGATGGGGAGTCTTCACTTGCACGTGTAATTCTGTTGACATTTGCACGATTATCTCCCTTCTTTGGTAAAAAACGGTATCCCCAAAAATCTTGTATCCGGTTATCTCCCTTTGACTGCCCTGATACACCTAATAAATACAGCTTTTACCTTCAGTTTGAAAGTTAAAATTCGCTTTCAAATTTCAAACATTATAGACATGGTGGCGTGTAACGAGTTGAAAATAAGTGAAACAAAGGAAAAATAAACCGTTAATGAAATAAAAGTACTATCTATATGATTTTAATTCATCATGATGTTTGGACTTACATGTATGATTATTCGGTATTGTACACTCAAACTAGATCCAGGTATCGTCAATGCAGTCTTACGCTTTATTGATAATATAACTCAAACAACGATACCACAATGTTAGTGTAGAAGGCGAACATTATACACTTCATATAGGGTGGGAGCTGTGTTAACATGACTGTGAGTACTTCCAGTGAGGGCCACTGAGGGGGAAGTACCGGGTACTCACAGTCATGTTAACAGGGCTAATAGGGTGGAGCATAGTCAAGGTTATCTACGGAGTTGGAACACCCTAAACTGTGTAATCCTTCGACATCAGATGCTTCGACACTGATTTTGACAAATTTTGTCATCTGATGTTTAATAATGATTGTGTTTTTAAAAGGAATTCTGATTTATTTTTCACAAAGGAACAATCTAAATATTAGGTTACCTCACAAAATTTTAGTCAACCGATTTTAAAGTTATGCCGGAAAAGATTAAAACACAGGTCTTTTGTCCCCCTTGACAACAGGAATCTCCCACTAACTAGTCTGTTAAAAAAGTGGTTTTGAACCCGTAATCAGGGTATACTAAAGTGACCGGGTGGTACTTCCACAAAGGTTTGCGATGATTCCCAAAGAAATTGTCATGACAATTCTTTCCACATCGGACAAGTGAGCAAATTTGGTTAGCCTTTGTGAAACAAACCACTTGTCCCCCTTTTTATTTTCAAGAACTGCTTACTCTATATTTTGGTTTAAAAAAAATAAAAATAAGCGGGTGGTTGAATTGAGCTTTATGTTGCCCTGGAGCTTTCAGAGCTTAAGAGGAACATGAAGCCAATATGTTGGTGGGGTCTTTGTATTGTCCTGCAAGTGTCCTGTACTTGTCCTGTGGTGTTTTTGTTAGATGTCAGGGATAGTTTCCTTACAAACCCATTGGGCTGGCACGCTGTTAGGAGAGGGAATTAATCTTAGGTATGGCATTTAACAACAAATCAAACAAATTTACAAATAACAAAACAACAAAGGCATGAGTCTGTTGTGATAATAAAGGCTGTATGTTTATTATATCAGATATAATATCTTCCGAAACATCCCAACATATAAATAAGAAAAGCAAATAAATGAACATAATGATTGAAATATTTAAATGTTACCAAAAATATACACATTATGAAAGTAAGATGGGCATACACGACTATTAATATTGGTACTTTGGATTTGGTTTTGGTGTCCCAGTGTCAGAAACTAAATTGACAGTTGATATACCCCACCAAGGGTATACATAAATATACGAAGTTGCCCCCAAAGTGTGTGAATAACTAAATAACTGATGTACATGTTAACTTATTTTTTTACATTGTTTTGATCTACCAACATTTTTATGGTATTAATATTAAATACACATAGCTCAGAAGAAGGTTTTATTGCTTCTATTGGGGTAAAAAAATGCCCTATTTCAGCTTTTCTTAAGGTTATTCCACTTACATATAGAGGGAGTACAGATTAGTGGATAAACGAAACATGGTTCAATGGCAATAATCAAAGATACAATGTAGAAGTCAAAGATAGGACTAAGAACACAGTGAGTGAGCCAAACATTGAAGGATGCCATCCATGGACATCCATGAAACATTTTTAACGAGAACTCAAAAGCACTCCCCTAAGTACTTCTTCTGTAGCTTTTCAATGTATTACAGGAGTCATTTCAATCAGGATAATACTAAAAAAAAAAGTTCTGTGAGAGCTTAAAACAGCTCTCGCAAATTCATGGGCAAAGGTGATTTACCTGTAGGAGAGTGATAAATCTGGTTAATCTCTGAAATCAGCCTTTGTGTTAACCCTTAATCTTAAAGAACTAGAACACAGGAAGTTCCAACAAAACATTCCTCGTCGAGTTAAATTTTAAAATTTTTTGTAGGATTTAGTCTGCACCTAGGTTATATCACTCAAATGATAGCCTTAAGGTAGAGTGGGTGAAAGAACTAACTTTCTTTGTCAATTTTAGCGTACTATAGGAATCAAAACGAAAACGTCTAAACAGGTATGTTTGAGTGACACCTCAACTTTGAGAACACCTCGGCAAAAAGAAGCTCTGCACAACAGACAACCAGGGATGTCCTGGCATTGATTTCTGACAGATTATTTCAGCTAACTACGCAATAATTACCCTCAAACTTCTAGAAGTTCGGACAGGGAAATACGCACAGGGGGTCTTACATGTTATTGCTATGGACTGTCCCAAAATAATTGTGTCCTAAGCTCTAGACATTATAGGGTATACAGGAAAAGTTGAAAGCTAACCGTGTATTACAATCCATAGAATTGGACACCAAATAGCCAGTGGCTTATGCAAATAAAGTTTTATTTATGATCATATTGTACTCTTAACAGACAGAAATAAAAAGAAAAATAATGTAAACCAAAAAAAAAATACAAGAACAAAAAAAATACAACATTGACAAAAACAAACAAATTATAAAAAAAATACCTATGTTACATACATAATATTTAATGATTCCCTGTTACAAATATAGAATTAATTTATTTACATTATATATTTATAATATACATGACTATTTTATTATATTAGTATCACACGGATATTTATATTCTAATGATGCATGCAATATTTAATTTTAACAAATTGCTTTCTTTTGGGAAAACAAAAATAATATCACCCCAAAGTTTCATCAGCAAATTCCTTTCACTGGCCCGCCATTATTATAAATGTATTTGATTTTTAAAACGTTCCTTCTTTTCATGCATATAAGATATTATTTTAACAGAAAAGACAGTCATCCGGCGCACTTGTCTGCCGTAATAAGCTTCGTTTGAGGCTTATTTGATGATATAATTTTGTCTATATACCCTATAACTTCTAGTAGTTGGGACAGAGAAATAGGCTTTACCACATGGGGGTCTTACATGTTATTTCTGTGGCCTGTCCCAAAATTATAGGGTATATAAATATATATATTTTATCTATTTTCTTTCATAATTTTCTTCAAGTAGAAAACCCAATTTTTAACCAAAAAAAGACAATCATCCATCGCACTTGTCTGCCATAACAAGCTTCGTTTAAGGGGTATTTTCTGATATAATTTTGTTAGATATATAGTGTTTGTTTGATTGTGATTAAGAACTGTACCTACGGTTATTTCACTCATTTAACAGCGTGCCAGCCCATTAAGTGAGGAAAATAATGCCAAACCCACGACACCACTGGCAATATATATGTATAAATACAAGGCAAGACAATCACAAACAGATGAGCTTCCTGCTGCCCCATAGCTCTAAGCGGGCCAGGGCAACTGGAAGCTCACTCCTAACCCCCTGCTTAGTGTTCATGTACATGGTGGATACAGTACCCAGTCTCTTTCTACTATCATCACTACATAGCCTGTCCTGGTCCCTTCCAACATTGAGCAGAGATCAAACCAAACAGAAAATAAAAATTTTCAAGGTGGAATCAAAAACGTGTGATAGGGCTGACATTGGCTTTCAAACCCATGATCTCAGCAGTCAACACCTCAAAGCAATTTCCACCCAGTAACGTCTGTTTATTTTGGGAATAACATCATATTCAAGGATATTCCCCTTTCTTGACGACAGATTGTCCATTTTAAACTATTCCATGCTTTCATACAGTGGAAACTTTTGAATTTGTAACATCCATCACAGTCAAATTAATGCCACATGAAGTTAAACCTAGCTGAACATAACTTTAACCAGGTTTTGGAGAGTAATATTGGCAAACACATCTGTTAATAATTCACTATCTTATAATTTTGCCGATTGTTGCAAAAAATACCAGCTACATTATAAAAGCAGCAATAAATTAATTTTTTTTCTTATCAATAAAAATTGTGGTGTCAAAATAAAATGTCACTTTTTCATTTTATGAAAATGATAATTGTAAAATTTAACATCAATTGATTGTCTATTAGACAAGAAAAAAAAATATATATATACATTGAATAAATGAAGAGAGAAATATTTGCTTTTATCTACATGTATGTAGTTAGTGTATTGTTGGGTCTGTTACCCAAAGGTCTCAGGTTCAATTTCCAGTGGAGGCAAGCAAATTTTTCTCTGCTCATTTATTAATAATATATATATATATATGTTGTTTATTTTTTTAAACAAAAAAAGTAGGCCTGTTATGGTGCAATTGTCACCTGTTTTTATCCAGGCACAAAACAGGAATACAAAATGTATCATATTTGGTAAAATAGCACAAGACATACTTTTCAGGCATCAAACAACTTATCTCAAAATTATTTTAAACTGGTGTCATAATTATTTTTAGCACTGAATAACAGAAGTCTTTAGGATTAAGGATTTTAGGACAATGCCAACCCTGTATACCCTCTTCCCAAAACAGTATTGTCAAATTTGTTCAATAAATCATCGTTATCATGGATAAACAAAATGAAAACAAATTGTTCGTTTTATAATTGATAAGTGTTGTGTTGAGGTCATTTCAAGCACAGACCAGGTGTTCATCAATCTGCAATTTCAGCATTCCATGGATTGACAGGCTTAAAACTTAAAGACATCAGCAAGGTGCGGTGGAATTAACATTAAAAATAACATATAGGTCCGCCTAGGGGAATTGTAATGATGCGTTGCGCAGAAAACCTGATGGATAGGGAGGAATCAACCAACGTTGCAGAACATTTTCTTCTGGATTTGTTTGTTTGTTTGATAGGTGTTTTACGTCGTACTCAAGGGTATTTCACTTATATGACAAATTGTCCACTTCACACTGTACACAGCCTTATTACGGTGGAAAACCGAGAGGAAACCTCGTAAAAACCACCAGCACGATTGCCGTAGCCACAACATGTGAATCGCTCATATACCTGATGGTCGAAAGGCTGACTCGAACTTTTCTTCTAGATATTACTCTCGTAAAACATAGAAAAACGTATTCATAATATGAGCTATTTCACAATAATTCCACCTGTGACACTTACAGAGGTCTGTTTGTTTGATTGAGGTTTGATCTCATACTCAAGGATATTTGACTTATATATCGATCTGGCCTAATGCAGATATCAGGAGGAAAGAGCAGTAACCATAGTAACAAATCAATAATACACAAAAAATGTTCACACAATTCTGGTACGATGACAAATCCAAATCCAAATCAAACAAATTTGTTTAATGATTTTATATTCCTTACAAAACTTTACTTTTGTTGGTTGGTGTTCAAAGTCACACTCGGGGTTATAATAGTACTCATGGCAGTGTTTTTTTCATACTGGTACAAGATGAAAAATTGTTTATTTATGTTTATAATTCAAGTTTCATTTTACATACTCTAAAAGAAAAAAAAAAGAGAGAAAAAGAAAAACTTGCACTCTCCTTTTATACCACTATTTGTTTAATAAGAGAGATTATACTGTTCAGGAATTCAAAAAGTAATCTAGTTTTCAGCTGTTTGTCATTTAAGCAAAAGGACAAACGGATTGACTGATTGGTCAGTGTTTAATACCATGCTTCATGATATAGTTCTTAGACAATGCCATCGTACTTAGCAGTAGATAGCAAAATAGACACAACCATAACTGTAAAGCATTGCAAAATGAATGTTCCTTCCATTCTAAGCCTGAGAATGTTTGGAAGACACTGTCCTTACCATGGCCAACGGAATGCCCTTAGCCAGGCAAAACAAATGCCCATAGCCAGGCAAACCGAATGCCCATAGCGAGGCCAACTGAATGCCCTTAGCCAGGCAAACTGAATGCCCATAGCCAGGCAAACCGAATGCCCTTAGCCAGGCAAACCGAATGCCCTTAGCCAGGCAAAACAAATGCCCATAGCTAGGCAAAACAAATGCCCTTAGCCAGGCAAACCAAAAAATGGCTTCAAGTGCAGATTGTTTGTTGTTTGATGGAACCAGCAATGAGAAAGACTCAAAAGAAAAATATACCTCGGCTTATGGCATCATCACAAATGTTTGGGTCAACCACCAAACATAATTTTGATGGTGTAAACCATATAATCAGGAAGAAGGGTGTCCATGGGAGTATATTTATTACCACACGGCCTGGATGTTGTTATAGTAGAGTTGTAGTGTGAGAATGTAATGTACGCTTATTTTACATATGCCTCATAGCAGGGATCATTTGTTTTAATGACAATGATAGCCATTATCAACAAATAATATCGCTAGAAGCAGATAAGGAATAGAGCTTCACCATGGTCCAACTTAACCTTATATTATATTCCTATTTAATGATGCTTATGACCTATACAGTTATACATGTATTGGTTGATAAACAAACAGTTATTTGCATCCCAGGCACATAACATACATAGTGGTGTCACTAGGGTTACTCCCCCTTACACGCAGTGGTGTCAATAGGGTTACTGCCCCTTACAAGCAGTGTTGTCAATAGGGTTAACCTTACTCCATAGATAAGTAATAATACTATGACTATGCTTTAGCATACTGTCCTTAGACAGATACTTAACAAAAAAGGTAACTTGAACTCGTTAAAAAGTATGTCCAGTAGTTTGGTCACCCATTCGTCTATAATATTGCAGCATCATCAAACAGTCTGCCGCCCAGTCCATGCTGAAAACTCGAAATATTGCCGATGTTTATAAAACATGGCTTTTTACAACACGAAAGGTCATCAGTATGCACAGGCTTTTATCCTCGAAAGAAACCACCAATTTAACTTTTTATTTGTTTCAAAGGTGTCAAAGGTCTTAGCTGTAGACTGTTCAAATAATCTATGTGATTTTCGGAACAAGACACTTACCTCACCTTTAGGTAAATATCACTTAATTAAATACAAATCCTGGTCAAGGTCATGTCTGTGAATATTTGACCTTGGAGAAAAAAAAGAGTAAAGGTCGTGTCCTTGAACTTTTGACCTCAGACTGTGATAAGTCTTCCAGTGCAGTATTTACACGGGTGAAAATTTCTTTCCACCTCAGGAGATTTGTCTACTAGGTTATTATGGCCGATTTCTGTTAGTAAATCAAGAATTCTTTTCGCTGTGGGGTCTTTTTGCGTAGGAGCTTGCTGTTGCTGTTGCTGGGTTGTCTCTGGTGGCATTATCTCCCTTTCTGGAGTCATGTTATCATTGTTCGGATCATGCCCGCTAGTAAGGGGAGATAAGTCATCACGACCCGCCACTATGGCCTCGACCTCACTTCCACTGTCTGATGAGGAAGAATAGTCCGGCCATTCTGATAAGAGACAAAAGAAGAATATGTTTACTGATTTAATTTTTCAAGTTGAAATGGGAAAAAAGCAAAACAAATAAGTTAGGTTTTATTTTTTTTTTAAAAACTGATTGTCAATATTTCACTTGTATGAGGACACATTGCCTTTGACTGCCTTGCTTAAAACTGCGGAAACCAATGGTAAACCTTGTAAAAACCTCATGTGACTGTCATATACCAAGGATTCTCTAAGAAGTTTTGAACCTGCTCACAATAGAGCCAAATGTAAGTGTCCGATGGGAATTTATACACCCCGGCAATACCAGTTTCTTGATTTTTTTATTTTTTTTTTTACATTGTATTGATTTTTGTTTGTTTGATTAAGGTTTAATGTTGTTCTCAAGGAATTTCACTTATATGACGACGAATTGTCCACTTCACACTGTACACAGCCTTTTTATGGTGAGAAACCGAGACAAAACCTTATAAAAAACCACCCTCACGATAGCCGGAGCCACATCATGTGACTCGCTCATATACCTGATGGTCTACATTGTATTGAAGTCAACAGGGAACAAAATTAATTAAAAAATAATAAAAGTTAAAATATATCATATATCCTACATGTGAGGTCATTTACTAAACACTAGAAAGGTTTGTTTGTTTGATAATGGTTTTACTCCGTACTGAAGGTTTCCAGAACTGCCTACCCTAGAAGAAATTTATGCGTAACTAAGAGATGGGTGTGACTCCCTTAATCCCACCAGAAGTACTCTATCAATGCTGGAACTAAGAAGAAACAAGCTAAAAACAGTTGCTATATCCACAGCATAAATTATGTCGCCATGGAAACCAGACTTTGGATTGGAATGGACCCATTTCAAATAGAAATGTAGTTTAGTATAGGATCAATGTCTTTCCAAAATTTAAAAACCCCTTGTTAAGGGGTACTGTTTTGGTCTTGTTCACATCCTCTATACAGATTGACAGACAGATAGACCCCATTTTAATTAGACAGTTAGTTTAGTGCAAAATCAATGCGTTTCCAAAATTTAAGTGGTATTGTTTTTATCCTGTTCATACTCTCAATACAGATAGATGGATGGATGTCATGACGACATTATCACTATGGCATAATATACCAATGGGAAAAACAATTTTTTTTTAGGAGTATATTCTTAACATTTTGTGTATTTCTGTTTTACAACATAGTACAAAATATAAATGTTTGCATGTATTTTGGTGGCCTTTTGGTGTATTTAACATAAATTAGGTGTAATATATTAGAATACACTTGGTAGGCAGGTGTGGGATACATTATAATGGAAACTTAATCACAAGAGGTTACTCAATCAGTAAATAACATCTACATTACGTTACCTTCAGTTTCCATTTTGCCATTCATACCAGCATGGCTGTGGAGGTGTGGCTGTATGCTGTGGTCAATGGGCGGAGTGTCATGGTCACCATGGTGATGATGGTGCGGATGATTAAACAGTTCTTTATGTTTATCTGTCTCCAGGTTATAAGAATGTAGCATATTTCTCTCTCCTAATAACTGCATAACCAAGGCTTGGAGCTGACCTAATTTGGCCTGTAAGGAAAATAGAAGAATAATTATTTGTTTTATATCTTGAAATTTTCATTTTGTTGAGGTACCATTTCTTCGTTGAATGTTTTCTCATAATTTTTTCAAAAGTATTTCACTTATTTGACAACAGATTGACCATTTCACACTGTTTCTTGCTTAACTATGGTGGCAGACGGAGAGAAAAAAGCCCTGTGATTGCCTGAGCCACATAGTGTGACTCACTTATATACCTAATGGTTGACGCAGACTCAAAGCTGTGGACGGTACATCAATTCAAATCAGGGTATTTCACTGATGTGACGGCGGATTGTTCACTTCACACTGTACACAGCCTTATTACGGTGGAAAAACGAGAGGAAACCTAGAGATGAATCTTCATGATACTAATTTATCAAATTAAATTGATTTACTAAATTTTTTATATATTGCAAGATAAAGTTTCAAAAAAATCTAAACAGGACTAACCTGTAGGTCCTCTCTGTCATTTGATAATTGTGCAATGTAAGCATTTTTCTGGAGTTCTCTCTGCTGTAACAGCGCCCTCTGGTGATGGTACAGGGAAATGTATTCACCTAAAATAGAACAAAATAGGAAGAAAGCAAATATTAGCTTTTTAAAGAGTTTATTAAAAACTTATCTCAATTACCATTAGTGTCATTTTTTTCTTTGATAAATAAACTTATCACAGAGACAGTTCTTGACTGAAAAAACATAACATGTACTTAATTGTTTGTTTGATTGGTGTTTAACGTCATACTCAAGGGTATTTCACTTATATGACGACGTGCCAGCCCAATGGGTGAAGGAAAATACGCTCGTCACCACTGGCAACAAACAAAGACAGGACGAGACAAATACACGACAACAACAACAGGACCCTATACAGACACCACAAACAGAACGGCTTCCTGTTCCCCTTTAACTCTGAGAGCACCAGGGCAACATGAAGCTCCCTTCATACACCCGCTGTACTTATTTGAGAAGAGTTTGAAAGAGGGGTAAGGGGGCTATGTATGAAAGGACAAGAAAGAAATGGGGTAGATTGATTGATTGGTGTTTCAGTTTTACACCGGGCTTTGGGGTATTTTTTTTACTTATCGGACGGTGGTGTATTCCAACAATATCTGACACAAGCACAGGTGGAGTGTTTTGATACTGTTGGAAAGTTAATATTCCTCCAGTGCTAAGTCAGAGGTGGTGTAGATTGATTGACTAGTGTTTTACGTCATGCTTAAGGGTATTTCACTAATATGATGTCAGTGTATTCCAACAATAATTGACACTAGCACAACAAATTTATTAAGTGTTTCCAAAATGTCAGAAAGTTAATTTTCCTCCAGTGCTAAGTAAAGAGAGCATAGCTACTTTTTAGACAAACTGTTCTTAGCCATAGGTGGGGTTAAAGTTTAGGACAGATGTGCTTGAATGAAAGTATGTTTATAGTTCACACCTAGGTTCCCATTCCAAGATAACCATGTCTAGGTCTTTCTGACTTCATACAAATATGACCCTTTATCCTGACTTATGAAACAAGTGTTATCTCAACAATGTGTGTTGATTGATTGTTTATTTGATTGAGGTTTAACGTCGTACTCAAGTGTATTTCACTGTACCTAGCTTATTACGATGAAAAACGGGGAGGAAACCTTGTTAAACCACCCCCACGATTGCAGGAGCCACAACATGTGACTCGTTCATATACCTGATGGTCGGCAGGTGGACTCCATCCAGTGAACGGTACATCAAAACAGGTTCAGTTTGGTTAGAGCACACGTTACCACTAAACCACAGCTGTGGGCCCAATGAGTGGAAGAAACCACCCTCAACATGACTGATCAGTGGCAGCAAACAAACAGAAAACAGGACAATCACAATACACTCAAAGAAAACAAGAGCAGATCAGCACCATCAGGGGTTTTTATAGACAAAATTTTTTCATCAAACTCAATTTGATATTGCCTAAAACTTAATATTTTAAGCAAAAAATGCATTTATACTCAATTTTACTAACTTTGCATCGTCAAATAAAACCCCCATGTTGGTTGATATGACACTGGATGAAGTGAGGAAATCTGTGGGCATCCACTAAAAATTTAATAGCTCGCCAGTGGTCAAAAGAGGCCAAAACTAAAATTTTTCTAACAAAACTGAACATCAAATTTAAGAAAAACTCAATTTGCTGTTATTTTTCATCAGGGTTTTCCCAATGAATAGTGTCTATAAAAACTCTGACCATTTTGCACCAGCGCAGCAGCACGTTCCTCCAAAGAAAACAAAGACAAAACAAGACAATCAAAATACACAAAACAATAATATAAGGACAGATCGGCACCACGTGGCACCAGTGCTGTAGGAAGTTCCTCCAAACAAGCCTGGAATAAGCTTATATAGTCTTTACCTATAGTATCCGTTTCCCCTTGTAATTGCGTTACAAGATGTTCCAACTGGTCTGCTTTGTCGGATAGATCAGCCTTGTCTCGCATTGCCTTCGTGTATTTTGTCTGAAATTCACCAACAACAACAAACATATTAATACAAACTGGCCTCCAATTTGTCAACTACAAAATAATGAAAATAATTACTTTATTTAAAGGGGAAATAAAAACAATAAATTGTTCTTTCTCATGGTTATATCAGTAGATTATAAATGTCGATAACCATGATTTGATCGCTGGCACCCATTAGCAGGGCCACACACTAACCAACAGAGCTACAGAAACATCATCATTTTTAGCCATGAAAAGGCTTCAAACCTTTTTCTATATTTGTTTGATTGGATTTTAACGTCATATTCAAGGCTATTTCACTTATATGATGACAGATTGTCCACTTCACACTGCACCTAGCCGTATTACAGTGGAATACCAAAGGAAACCATGTAAAAACCACCCCCACGATTACCGGAGCCACAACATGTGGCTCGCTCATATACCTGATGGTCGACAGGCAGACTTGACCCTGCAAACGGTATATCAAAGCAGGTTCAGTTTAGAAAGCGAACATGCTACCAATAAGCCACGGCCCCTTTTTTCTATAGGACGTACTGGCACATGGACACTATATATATACTACATGTATGATATTAGGAATACACAAACAAATTTATGCTATTGTATTCAAGATATTTGAATGTTTTAATCCAAATCTGTCATTTGGATTTAAAAACATTTTACATAAAATATTAACTCTTTAATTAAGCAAACTACTTCATGACATAAATATTTTGATAAACAAATTTTAAATCTCTTGAGATAATGTCTCAGACCTTTAAAAAAAAATTGAATCTGCCAATGTATTGAGAAAAATTAACTGTTTCTGTTCAATCTGTGTTTAAGCCTGTTGCCAAGGTAACTTGTTTACGGTCAGCTCCATTGGTGAAGGAAACCACTGGCAAGAAACAAAGACAGAACAATCTAAAGACACAACATCAACGACGCAACAAACAAACCAGGGCAACAAGAAACTCCTTCCCAACCCTCAAGCATTTATTGTTTGACCTTTAACTGTTTAATGTCCTACTCAAGTGTATGCCACTAATATGACAATGGATTGTCCATTTCCCTCAGTGGCCTGCTTAGGTACAGTTGAAAACCGAGTGGAACCTCATGAAAACAATTTCCGCGATTGCCGGAGCCACATGCCATGACATGGTCCGACTCCTTCACATACCTTATGATCAACAGGTGTACTCGATCCCTAACCTGTGAATGTTACATCGAAGAAGGCTTAGTAGGTAGAAACATAGTATTAGCCAAAAATTAAGAAAGTGTCTCAAATCACTATTTTTACACCCTGTGTCTCATTTTACTGTTCCTTTATCTCTCCTAAGTTAAATTTGACTGAACATGGGGTCTCAAATGGCTTCTTGGGTGTCTTACAACACCGCGACACCCCTCTGGTTGACACTCCTGGTGGAAATGCTAACAAATAAACCACGGCTACGGGCCTAGGGTAAGATTAACCTAACATCTGTGTGATAAAATACACCATTTACATACATACCTCTATCAGTTGCATAGCTCTTTTGAGGTTATCATAATCAATGTTATTTATAGGATTATCAGGGTCTATGGGCTGACCTGGAGAAAGAAAATAAAAGATTTATAAATTTACACTTTGTTCTCAGATATCATCATATGATTGACTGTTTGTTTGATTGGTGTTAAGCTAAAGTAAAAAAGACAGGACAATGACAAGAAGCAAAACATGATGCCACAGGTACTGGGATTTGTGTTGCCCTGCTGCCCTTGAGAGGACCAGGATAAAGAGTTCTCCCAACCCACCCACAACTGACCTATTAACCCAAAGCTTTTTACCCCATGCAAGGGTTTTATTCAAGTCATTTTCTTGAGTACTTTTAATGAAAAATGTACCAAAATTGAAATTATTACAATTTGACAGCTCTTTGATGTTATAACAACTTATGAATTTGAAATAAATGCTTTGAAACATTGAATATTCGTAGTTGAAAAGGGTAACATTGAATACTTTACAGGAGAAATTTAGTTTTATTAAATTTTGGAGGGCTAAATTTGGCCGCTAGATATTGTGACCTCTATCATCCCATCCTTGCCCAAGTATCATAAAGGTCTTATGACTCACTTAATCTGTTGATATCCTGCTCCAAATCACTAACTTTCACACTGAGACTGTCAGAGAAATTCCTCTGGTCTTTTAACTGCTCCATCAACTGATTCCGCTCCAATTCTAACTGATGAATAGCAGCGGACAGGGAATCAATCTGAAATATCAACATACCCGCTCAAGTCAATTCTAATTTTGTTGACATTAGATTCATTGATTGATTGGTGTTTAATGCCGTGCTGAAGGGTATTTTGCTTATATGACGGCGGTGTATTCCTCTAATTGACACTAGCACAACCAAGATGTGGCGCATTAAAATAAGGTTGGTAAGTTGATTTTCCTCCAGTGCTAAGTAAACACAGCATTGCCAGTCTTCAAACAAACTACCACTAGCCAGAGGGCTGTTGATATTAGAGGTTTTAATATCGGGTGCCTCAGGCCTGTGCTGTTGGGGAGAACAGACACAAAGGGGTCTTCTCATGGCTATGCCAACTTATTTTAGGAAGACGGGGTTATAGGTTTCCCAAATTATTTGTAGAGGACATGTAACTTTGGATTTTTCAACTGCTTTTGACAAATGTTGTCAATCCGATCATCAATGAAGATTGTATTATTAAGCAATTTTGTTTTATTTTTCTTAAATGCACATTTATGTATTTCAAAAATCAGCAAAGCAACTGGAAATCCAAATGTTAGGTTATCTCACAAAATTTAAGTGGGCAGATTTTAAGGTTATGCCGGGAAAAAAACACAGGCCTAGGGCCTGGACATATGACATTCTTTTGCACAAGTTACATTAACTCTATCAGCCTGTCACAATGGCTTACTTAAATCAGTGGAAAACAGATGTTAAAGCTTTTAAAAATCATCCCGAGATTGACTCGTATACCGGAGGTCGACAGAGTTACTTGAACTTTGACTAACTCTAGTCTAGTCTAGTTCTTTGATTAGACGGACATTCTAGTAAGTTAAGAATTGGAGATTAATTACTTTAGACAAAAGTATGGGAAAGACAGAAAAACAATAATTCTAGTTGGGCCCTAATTGATTTGTTTGTTTAATTGGGGTTTTAAGCAGTACTTAAGGTGAAGGGTCCTGATTAAAAATGTAGCTTTATCTTTCTTACCACATCATCTTTTCTTGATGTTTCCTCATCCAAATTTTCTTCGCCTCGTGATTTAGTTTCCGTGGCTTTGATTAACATATTTCTTAACTCGCTATTCTGTGTCGTCAAGGCATTCACCATATCCTGAAGAATCAAATACATCAGATTATTTAAAGGTTTGCTTTGTGTTATTTCCTAATTAGGCAATGAATATGTCAAGAAAGGACAATGAGAGTTAAAAATTACCTGACATAGGTGTAGCTTCATTTTGACCAGCAGGTTGTCTGGATGTCTGTTCCTCATTTTAAGAATGGGTCTGTGTCAGATTGTACGACCTTGTCGGGGGGGGGGGGGGGGGGGGGGGGGGGGGGGGGGGGGGGGGG
>JAVFBW010165045.1:0-11444 GCA_034783835.1 Mopalia ciliata
CACTAGAGGTCTGAAGGCAAGTTGGCTCAGGCGATAGCTCACTCGTTTGCTGCGAAAAAAGTAGTGAGAATGTAGCTAAGCTCCCAGCCTCTCGTGGCCGGCAGCTCAGCCATTTCCTCTCGTGTGCGGCGGGCTTTAGGGGCCGGACCTAACGAACAATTTACAACTGTCCACCCTCAACCAGCACTGTTCAATCAGTTTCAATGTGAACAGAAGGTTACTCCTTTTATGGATATTTTTATAGGATTGCAGGCTTTTTATGTTTAGAAAAGTTGTTAACTTTTTGTAGCACTCTTTAAGTGTGATAGACTTATACATGAACCTGTGGGAGATAGTTTCTTTTGAATGAAATTTAACTGCCAAGAATAATTGTGTCCTTTAAGAAGACAGTGACAATAGTTATGGGTTTTTTGAAAGATAGTTCTGTGGAGAAATTCGACTGATATTTGTTTGGGATCAATCTCTTTTGAATACTAACAAAGAAATATTGTGTAAGGGTTCGTAAAATTCCATTCGCAAGTACAGTGGAATATATTAAACCAAGCTGTTTTCTCAGAGGAAACGTAGTTACCAAAAACTGGGGGAGTGGACAGTGTGATATGGAAACAATTGATGAATCACATTTGTTTGGGATCAATCTCTTTTAAATACTAACAAAGAAATATTGTGGAAGGGTTTGTCAAATTCCATTCGCAAGGACAGTGGAATATATTAAATCAAGTTGTTTTCTTAGAGGAAACGTAGTTACCAAAAACTGGGTGAGTGGACAGTGTGTTATGGAAACAATGGATGAATGAGAGTATATTGCCTATTCATTTGCATGAGACAAAAGTGATTCTTGCTCAAGAAGGATAGCCGATGTTGTGCTGAATATTTACATGGCCGAGTGAATAAGACTCCATTAAAAGACGTTTTAAGTTGATATTTTGTAGATGAAAGGAGTTACCGTATCTTAATTCATATACATGTTTCCATTGTGTAAGTTTAGTTTAAATGTTCCAGTCGAAGTTAACTCCTTCCACATTTAAAGGGGCCGGTATGTAGAGTTTATTTTAATACGTTGGATAATTTACTGCTTAAAGTCCGTTGCCGTCTTTCTATTGTGTATCATTTTGGGTGAATCTAGGAGTTTGGCGGCTTCGGTTGAATATATAGGCTGGTTATAATAACGGCGAATATTGTTTTGGGTCGCTGCGGGCGAACATAGAAATATCTTCAAATGATTCAATGTGCTTTAAGACTGCCAAGAAATCTTGTGAATATAATGTTTGACTAAGACTGGTAAATTTTGCTTTAGATAACATTGGTTTGATTTATTCCTCATCACATTGTGTTAGGTTGTTGTAGTTTCGCTTTAGGCATTGTTCTCAGGTAAGCTACCGGGACAGTCGCATCAGTGGCCAGGCGGGTTTGGTCGACCTCTCAAAGTGTTGCTTTCACATTTTAGTCCCGTCAGCTTCTCGGATATTTTGTGTTTGGTGTAAGCAATAGCCCGGGGTTATAATTCACAAACAAGAAAAGATTACGCGTAAGTGCATAATAAATAACATTTATCTGAAATACAGGTAGAAGTTCGCAAATTTAGGGCTGAGCTTTCAGAAAGGTAACAATGCGTTTATTGAGGGTATTTACTTTAAATTAACCTATGATGTACATGTGTATTAGCTTTCATTTCCTTCTATGTTTTCATATAGTAACATTTTAGTGATATTGTCTTTCTGTTGCTTATAGTTTGTACCAAATTCATCACGTAACCTCAAAGTAATTGAGTGAGACCAGTCGGTGGCCACGATAAGGATTAGCGAATAAAGATGTGCGTTATAGAATCTTCACGGCAGTCTTAGTCAAGTTTGTTATTTAGACTACACTGACCTTTATTCTTATCAAATAGCAGCATTATACGATCAGTAAACCAAACAAACTCCCAATCGTACATGACACATAGGCAAAATAGCCTATATCAAAGCCTTTAGGCTCTAGTTGCTTTTGTGATTGTTGTTGAACCAAATCTATCAACCAATCGATCATGGTTGATACAAATGGGAGAGACAGTTGTCTTATGTCTGAGATTCATACATCGAAACATTATAACGTATACTAAAAACCATACACCAGAATCATGTCTCTTATTTTATATACTTTCTATTTCAGAGAATGGCATTGATAAAGAAAACTCTGAAGAAATATTAATGCATTGGACATAAAGATTCATCTATGATTCAGCAGAGTTTCAATCTCATCTACAATTCATCTGGGTATCATCTATGGATCTTCAGAGAGAAAATCTACCAAACTATAGAATGTTTACATAAGTTGAGAACGATTTTAAAAGATGCACTGCTGGCGATATAGTCTTCTGAATGTCTGTGGTACACAATTTCCTAAGAATCATTTAGTCCTCATGCAATTGGGCTTAGTATGATGACAGTCTAATGTAAACTGGCTTTCAGTGTATGTATTTAATATTAAATGTTCAATTATACATCATACTTTAATAACTGACCATTAACCACATTCTTTTGGTGACAATGCATGAATTAAACAAGGCAATATTGTACAAACTACTGTTTGTTGAAGATTTTTTTTATTATTGTTCATCGTTTGTTTGATAGGGATTGAAAGTTAAACCCAAGAATTTTTTATGTCAATGACGACGGATTGCCATTAAATGATAGTTCTTTCTTTAATGCTGTGGAAGAAAATCTCGCAAAAACCACCCTTGCAACTGCCAGAGACACAGCATATGAACTTTTGAAATCTGCCGAGAATTGACTGCTTATCAGCTCGCCATCCTTATAGTTTAGGGACTTTCTCCTGCCAACGAGCCATCTCTATAATGTCTGATGGTGAAACGTTACTCATTGTACTGCGAATATCGTAGTATGCAAATTCTCAGTATTGGGAGACATTCATTCTTCTATGATATTTAATAATTGTTCAGATTTTTTGCTTGAATAGGGACTGCTTGAAAAGGTACAAAAAAAAAAAAGAAGGGTAACACCAGCAAAATACATTTTGTTTCGAATTTAGGGGCGGCTGAAATAAAAACAGATAAGCTAACAAATTTAGTCAAAGTGAATATTTCTGTTTAAGCCTTTGTTATTGACTTCTACTTAACTCACAGGATAATGGCTAACATTTCTGGTTTTCCGAGATCCTTTGTTTTTAAACTGAATAGTAAATAACGTTGTATTTTGGTCATATTTTTAGACATTTTACTCTGCCCCTTCTCACAGTCCAATGTCAAAAATGATTAAATAACAAATGAGGTCAACGGCCCATACGACTTTGGATAAATACTTTTAAGTGTAAATAGGAAAATATTGATGTCTATTTAAACCACACGCCTCCCAGTAAAATCTGGCATTCCAGTTGCTGTATTGCTCTCAGAACTAAAAGCACCAGGAAGTCAATTTGTTATAACCGCATTATGGCTTTTATGACATCCAAATCCCAGTTTTCTTGTCTGACAGTGAGTTAAACGTCGCTGCCTTTCATAAGAAATAAACGACTGCGATCTAAAACGCTCAAAGTAACTGTTCTGGCCATCCCCTGGAAAACCAAGGAGTTTTGTCAGCGGGTAAAACCGAAGGATTTGTTTCATTAGCTGTTGATCAGTGAGCGTAACTTGAATAAGAACACAGAGGCTACAACCAAAAGTTTATATTAACATTGGCTAACACAATTGGATTTTAAACTAGATTTGAGTAAAGACCCCCCTCTTCCTCCCTAAAACATTATGTCGACTAAGAAACAAAATATTATTAATTTAAAAAAACATATTATTTTAACGGTATTAGATAGGTCTCTCATTGTCCGTGGTATGTTTTTCTGTCCCATCGCCTAAGCAGTATACTCAGAGATTTTAAGACTCTGAAACCGTTTTAGTTTCGGTTATCGAGATACATTGCATGGCTAGAGCAAATCCCCCCCACCCCCACCGTTTATATGTAAAACTATAAAAAGAGAAACGAATTTCAACTAAATAATTATGAGGAATTTCAAGGATCTAAATTTCCATACTACTACAAGCAAAGTGATTATCTACTCGCAGGCCGGGAATATAAAATAATCTTTATTACATACTCCCTTAAAATCACAAACCAGGAGATATGGCCGCAACCTTCTATGTATTTCTCAAGGTAGACGTATAATATCAGATCGTGCCTCTGAATCTTACCACGCATTGATTACCATCTCAAACAGATCGCCTACACGATTCCAGTTTTATTAACCATACTAAAGGTTTTTTGATAAGTTATATGAAAGTCAGGTTTATAAAGACATCATATTAGTGAGGGTTGACGTAGAATGTACACAAATATCGGTATTGAGGCAGGACTTCTTTCTGTTTGGAATGCTTTCGATCGGCATCTCAACCCCAGTCATCTCAACACCTCAGTCGTCCGACTACTGACATATTGAAACTGTTGGAACTCAGTTTGAAATGAGAATGTCTCGAGTTCAAAGACTAAATATATCATCAAATTAAGGGTTGCGCTAGGGAACCCAGCTTTGTTTCTGTTTTTATTGCAAAGTGGGAACATGAATCCCTTGGAAAATGTGCTAAGCATCCCCCGCTGTATCTTCAATATTTGGAGGACATATTCATCGTCTTGACAGCATACCAGGGATGATCTTGGTCTTTTCATTTGCCACTCATACACCAAGAACTCCATGCTAACTCATTTTATCCTCCGCATAACTTCAAGGGAATTATTAAATCAGAAATGATATGGTTTAACAGGAATCCTAGCACTCACACTACCGTCAACCATGCTTGATCTGTTCTATTTAAGGCCCTGGTCTCAAGAGGATGCACTAGGCGACTTCTTCGTTGAAATGCACCTCAAACCCTCTCATAATGAAGAGTTGGAATTTCGGCCAAGGGTTAGCATTCGCTCCTAAACTTCTGTTTCTTTCCAAATAAGTGAGATCTACTGTGTGAGTTTTATCAGTCACTACACAGTCTGAAGAGTGACCAGCCAGCAAAGCCAACAATTTAAAAGAGATAGGTAAACTGATCAATATATATCAACAGCATTCGGACAACATTTTATTTCATTGAATTCTGAACCTAGCCAGGATATCTCTGTGAGCGGGTTTATACCGGATCTGGACATTATACATTATACTATACCAGTATACTTCTTTGAGGACATGGTGATTTCCCTGATGTGGAACAATTCTGTATTTTATTCCTTGGAACTGTGTATCTAAGTATTTATTGCTGCAGACTCCGAAGAAGTTGTAGATTGTCATTACAGACTGGTTTATGAAGTCACCCATAACAACTCGAGATTAGGATCTACTTAGAAAATGGTCTCTGGAATTTTATGTAGAACATGATCGATTTAATTTAAAGTCATCCATGTGCCATTGTGACTACTTTTTAGAAATATAATAAGGCCTGGAGTTTTGTGCGATAGTTTTTGAAACTATCTGACTGCAAAGAAATAATACATATAAGCCTTTGACCTACTATAGTCGCATCACGACACTGCTTACGAAAAATCTGTGAAAATTCATGCACATATTTCGTCATATCCAAAACTCGTCATTCAATACATATTGAACTGTTTAATGTTTTGATAGTTTCTTAAACTTTTCTTAAACCAGACACTTTTTGGAGTCATAAAATAGCCTTGTTGTTTCTCTGGACAACAATTATTTTCTAGTCTAAAACACCAATCTCACCAACGTACGTCTTCACCAAGAATATATTTTCAAAATCAGGTTAGATTGCCGCTCATTTCTTAGTTTCTTTCCTGAAACCCTGATGGGGCCCAGGGGACACCTGAACCGTTGCCCCTTTTATAATCTTTTGATGTTCTAAATTTCAAATGAATATAAGCCATTCTAGATTTCAGATTTCAGCGTGTGAACATGCGGCGAAAATCCATTTTAATAATAGTTTTGTCCAATTTATACAAGAGACCAGAAACACTATCTAGAAAAGCGTTGTATTGTTCTATGTATAGTCCTACAAACAATGTTTACGAAAGCTTAAAAACCTACAAAAATGCACCGATATGACTTCTTTGGTTGATAATCAATGCAAGCACTTAGTTATGTAGAATTACTGTAGGCCTGAATCAATGGCCTTTTGAGTGACTACTATCCACGACACTAAGATGTTAAGATGCTTGACTGTCTTCCGGCTATTGTCTTCTTCTTCTCCTTCTCCTTCTCCTTCTCCTCCTCCTCCTCCTCCTCCTCCTCCTCCTCCTCCTCCTTCTTCTTCTTCTTCTTCTTCTTCTTCTTCTTCTTCTTCTTCTCCTTCTCCTTCTCCTTCTCCTTCTCAATTAAGGTAAATCTGAATCGATCAGTGGAAACGACTGACAACATTTCAATTATCACATTCTAAGAGCTTCCGGGACTCTAGGCGGCCTCTTGGCCTTCGCCTATTGAAGAGATCATAAGACATAATGAGACAAAATCCATATAGGCAGACAATAAACACCACCCTGAAGACAGACATGAAGTCCCAACTGGGATACGTAAAGTTCATATCCGGATACGAAAATGTACCGTAGATGTACGTAAATCGATCAATCAACCGATCAGTCAACCGACCAATCAATCAGCCAATCAATCATTCAATCAATTAATCCATCGGTCGGTCGGTAGGTCATGCAGTCAATCATCTTTGTTGGCGCATGCTAAAACAGTATGACATGTGTGCAAGTTGCAGTGGTACTGTTCCAATGCTTATCTTTCACTGGTTTGCTTTAACCTTTTTTTTTTTTATGTCGGTGAGTATGTCAAGATAAGTTTAAAGCAAGTTTCTCGACAACAGACGGTATATATACAATTTGAAGTTGACTGAAGAATACCCATTGTGTACTACTATACTGCATGCACCAAACAGATCGTCAGAAGATGCCGACCAAAGGTAGGGTGTTAATAAGTGGGGTTAAGTGGTCGAGAGCTTACAAGAGAGTGTCTGGCAAAGGTTCAATTCCCCCGGATCGTGGGCTTCGGAAGATCGGGGGTTTCAGATTTGTTCTAACGATTATCCTGGCCAATGATTAAATAAATAATATAGCAATGTCAGTAATGGAATAAAGTTATCTCCTTATCGTATATAATAATTACGTTTGTATATTTAGACCCTTTAAAACCGCATATTTAGGCCCTAAAAACGGCACCGGAAATGCCCTATCCCATCCCCTAAGCAGTTCTTAGATAGATATTTTAAGATTCAGAAAACCAGTTATAATTTAAGCAACCGAAATAAAAAATCTAAAAAATAGGGTTTAGAGCATATAATTGGAGAAAAGGTAATTTTCTTAAGAAAAAAAATATCGCTTATGAAACAAACCTGTTATGTGTCACCAGTTTCTAACCTCGCGATTACAGCTTCTTGTGCTAAACTTAGAACAGATTGTGCACGCTCCTTATCTCACCAATACTTTACGACAGTCTTTTTCTAAGCTGTGCCAAAAGAGATCTAACGTAAACAGACTAGCTGATAAACTGTCACAAACGGTAATTATGGCTGGGCAGGATTACATAAATCAGGCCTTCATTCTGTTAAAATACTTTTGACCGGTGGACGGTATCCCGACCACCAACGTCCGACGACTGAGACATTGAAACTATTCGAATTCAGTTCGAGCTCATTTGCCAAATGACAAGCAAATTAAGGGCTGGGCTATGGCCAAAATGTTAAACCACAACTTTCCTTTTATTTTTATGGCAGAGCGAGAAAAGAAAGCTCTTGGAAACTGTGCTCAGCAATCCCTATTTCAACACTAAATGACGTCTTACACCCCCATTTCCTTTTGGTCATGTTATATGGCAGACCGTTATAACGCGATGCCTCATTATTCTGGAAGTAATCTAGCGCAGTCCCTTCGACTTCACAGAAAATCTTTTCAAATGAACTCAACGTGAAAAACGTCTGTCGATATACCTAAAGCTTTCATTCTAAAGCTTGCACTTATCATCTTTTTCGCCTGTATAAAGTGCTAAAGTTTCTCAAGCAACCAGGTATCAAAGTTCTCCAGCCATCTTGTTACCTAATTCCCATGCACCTTGGTTCGTTTACAACATCTGGCATACGGTAAAGTCCAAAGGTCAATCTGCTTCGCCGACAAAGGCTCATGGGAATCGGGTGCACACGAAATCTCAAACTACAACAGAAAGGGCTATCATGGCTGAGCTAGTCCCAAGAGAATATACTAGGCATCCTATACGAAAACAACAAAATTGGCGTGTGTAATTTACAGACAGGTCCACAAAAATGACGAAGACTAAATGTAAGCTAGATAAGCTAGCCAACAGTTGTTGAGTTCTATTAGTATGAGATTTCAACTTATATCCTCACACCTGAACATTTTTCTCCTCCTGAATATTGGGTTAAAGAAATCATACCGATTGAATAATCACCAATTCTTCCATCTGAAGAATAAACCAAAATAAAAACGTTTAGAAGCCTATTGGACCAAAACTTTCCATATGTTGTGCACACTGGATTTTAATTAGAAACCAGGTAAACGGTCCAAAACCAAAAACA
The DNA here is from genome assembly GCA_034783835.1 of Mopalia ciliata. NCBI lineage: Eukaryota > Metazoa > Mollusca > Polyplacophora > Chitonida > Mopaliidae > Mopalia > Mopalia ciliata. Next base: position 8,522 of record JAVFBW010165045.1, read on the forward strand.
GTCCTATAGCGTGCCACAATGACCAACCTACCAGCCGGTTAGCGAGTCTCCTAATTGTGAATTGGTTAACCGCAGTTAGTATACTATATAACCTTGAGAGAATCCTTTTTATCATACGGCAAGAGCTAACAAACGTAGAACTCCCAGAGACCGGTTTTAAGACATGACATTATTTACTACTAATACACCCCTCCCTGTAAATTTCGCTCACACGCACACCCGTACACTGCACCACACTTCATTTCCAAATACTCTCACCCACACAGTTTATACGTGCAACACGGCATGAAACAAACTCCAGGGATTAAAAAAAATGCTCTTGGAATTGGTTACACTATCTAAAACTCCGGTTACCGGAATATATACATGGCCCAATTTATTATAGCCAGAACCATATGCACTGAACCCCAACATTTCTCTTCTCTCTCAGGACTTTTAGAGCGTTTAAGAGATGGCGACGACGTTGTTGTTGCGGAAGGTTACGTGTTCGAATTTGAAAGACGGGGATACCTCAAGGCTGGGGCTTTTGTTCCAGAAGTAGTGATCGAAAAACCTGAAGTTGTCAAAGCGCTTCATGAGGAATTCGTTCACGCTGGAAGTGATGTTGTTTTAGCATTTACAGTAAGGCATCTGCTTGAGTAATATTTATAAGTTTTAAAGGACCAATATTTAGTTTATAGTATCAAATTAAGGTTAATTAATCCTAGGTGTTGTTTCAGGTTTTGATTTGGGTGTTTTGTCTCCGTTTTTTTATTTGTTTGATTCGAGTCTGAACATCAGTTGCCAAGTATTTATTTGTAAAAGCATATAACTTGAAACTTCATTACATGTTTTTGAAAGTTTATGGGGGTACAAAACCATAAAGAACGATTTAAAACCCCGAACCGCATTCCTGAGGTGATTGGTCATACAGTCTTATATTAAAAGGTTGTTATTGAGAAATAAAACTCTGAATACCGATTACTCATCTTTACTAAATATTTCAAAGCTAATGTAATGATCTTTTCGCGGCCAAACCGATTCACATCGATAAATACCGAATGCTTTACCCACTGGTTCTGTTATCACATATTATCAATCGAACGTCACACAATACATTTAAAAACAAATTATTCTGCACAAATGAGCTGTATTTTCCGTCCCCAAAGTATTTGTGTGTGAAGTTTTAGGTCTAGCTGTTTTTGATGATATTTTGGTATTTTATACTGAAGTCGGTCTTTTACAGTATTATTGTCACCGAGAGAAGATGCGGCTGATTGGTCGAGAGGGGGAACTTGAGCAGATTAACCGGGATGCTTTACGTATCGCCCGCCAGGTGGCCGACAAGACAGGGACGCTGATGGCGGGAAATATTTGTAATACTACAATTTATAAACACGACAATCCAGATACTTTTCCGGAAGTCAGAGAAATATTTAAGGTAATGTAGGTCCTATATTATAGAAATAAACCTTCCGCCCATTAGATTTTATTTGGCGCTTTATGATTGGCTCACCTAGATCTGGAAAGATGTGTATGCAGGAAGATATCCGATAAAATTACTAGTATATATTCTTATTTTTACAAGCTTTTTTTCTATATGAACAAGACATATTCCTGTAGACTTGGGAACAGGGTTTTATGCTAATTGTGGGAATAATTTAGGACTATATACTTAAACAGTTTTCAATGAAATTTGTGTCTTTTAAAAAGTGAATATTTGTATTTTTGTCGTTATTTTAAAATAAAACTTTCAGGCCCTGATCGCCACGTGATGTAGTACGTAGTGCCTACGGCTGTAAGCCGATCACTGATTATACGAGCGTGTGGGTGGCGTGGGGTCTTGCAATTATAGTTTCAGGACAGTATTATATTATGAAGGCTAGAATTTATTCGCTCCCTCCTCTCCAGATATTTTTTCTTTCGCGTCACTGCACTGACAAGCGGTGATTTGGGTAGGTAGGCCATAATGCAACAATCGAACAAGGTTACAATTACCCCATAGCCGCTGGTAGCTCAAATTTGGTATATTTTATTTATTACAGGAACAGGTAATTTGGGCAGTAGAAGAGAAAGCAGATTTCATTGTGGGAGAAACTTTCGGTCAAATCGGAGAAGCTTTGCTTGCTTTGGAAGTTATAAAAGAGTACGGAAAAGGTATTAAGACAAAAATTATAAACATACTTGTTAAAACAGGTTGACGAAATAAATTAAATTTGTGTTGTTAATTACCTGCTGCGTTAAAAAAAAAAAACCTTTTTCGTAGATCTCTTAATACGCCAATCCCAACAGAATTCTAGTTCTTCGTGTGATGTTAGGGACGCGAAAAAAATTAATTCATCTTCTAAGCCTTTTCGTCGTTTTTGTTTAGCATTACCTCCCTTAACGACAGCGTTGTTTCAGGTGCAATCGTATGGTTTTTTTAGTTGATAATCTCAGAATGTGGAAACTTCAAATAAAGAAATTTGCTGAGAGAACTGTAAGCATAAACTTGCCATCTTAAGCGCCTTAATAAAAGTATTTTGCCTGAAATTTTAACGAAATATATATTACCTATAGGGCCTATTGTGCCTTCTGTGAAATATAATTTTTGGCAGCCTGAAAGTGTGCCTTGGAATAATAATAGCTAACAGCCAACAGCCAACAGCAGACGAACGCATTATAACTTTCGAATAACACTCTTATCACAAAATATCTTTTTCTATATTTCCCACAAGGCATTCCTTCGGTAATAACAATGTCGATATGTTCCGCCGACGACCAGACAGATTGTGGGACACCTTTTCTTGACGCTCTCAAGAAGTTGGGAGAGGCCGGTGCTGACGTCATAGGCCTGAACTGTGGACGTGGACCTACAACTATGTTACCGCTTTTAGAGAAAGCAAAGGCCAATTGTAAGGTAATATGATGCCTAGATTTGGGTTCTTGATTTGATATTTACTTT
>JAVFBW010165056.1:0-11443 GCA_034783835.1 Mopalia ciliata
CTGGACGCCTCGGTCGATTTTCAGAGCACCCGTTGTATTTAGTCTCTTATGCAGAAGACTATTAATCTGTACCATGTATATCTATATATATTTGGAAGGCTTGAATGCTCGGGATTAAAAATATGTTAATGTAGTGAAAATCCAATTATTACTTCGAAACATTGCAAAATGAGGAAATGTCAACAGAAAAAAATAGACTGCGTTGTCATGGTGTATTTCTCTAGGTGCAATAACGATAAGACTCAGTAAAGTAGTTGGCCTAGTAGAATAGTCCTTGAACTAGTAAACGGTGCTTCGTTTTTTGGTTTTTTTTTTTTTCTTTTTTTAAAATTTTTGTTAGAACGATCACAGTTGGTTTATTGACTATCACACCTTGGGTAGTCTTATATAATGTCAAATACAACTTTCAGAAAACATTTTTTTTTAAATCAACAACGAACTCCTACGAAATGAGACATGCTCTTTACAATGGTACAAATTTGAAATTTCTAACATGAATAGTTTTTTTTTTATAAATACACTATGGAAAATGTAGGGTCTGCTTAAAACTGAAGGGCCAGAAATAGTCAATTTAAATTTTTCCGCTTGGGTGTGATCGAGGGGAAAACTATATTATAGGCACAATATATAGAAAGACCATAATGAACTTCTGATTAAACGTATGCGCATCAAAGGACTCCCTCAATTGTGAAAAATTCACATATAGGGCCTACAAGACAGTGCAGTCTAATTTTAAGATTTTCTCTGTTATATTTGTAATTTTCCTTTAAAACATATGAACTTGAAATTAAACGTAATCCTGTTATTTTATTTAAATGATGTGATCATCAGATTTTTGTTATTTTAGCCGAAACGTAGCCTATTTATTAAGGTTATTTTGTACATAGATCATTCCGAGATTTGCCCGAAATAGCAGAATAAAGATACGGTGTTTTATATTCTGTGTCAGTATTGCCGGTATAGTTAAATAAAGATATAAACAAAATAACCATTGACCAAATATCTTACTTGTGTTAAATTCCACAGATGTGACGCCTGCGCAGTGGCCTGGGACTCCGGAGAGCATCCGGCACCAAGAATCATCATTTTAACAGGAGGTGACGTCAGCATCTCGTACATTTTATCCGTGGCTACACCTGCATTGCACTGTAAAACAACAACAACAAGAAAAATGTATATCAGGCGTGAGACCATCATAACGAAGTTCCGTTTGTCTACCGCAAATATAGTTCTTAATATTAGCTTAATGTTTTATTTGTTCTGCTCCTGCAAATTTTGCTTTGGTGGACATTTGGTATTGCTGTGAAGAAATTGAGTGGAGGTTTCTGGTCAGTGTAATATATAGGCTCAATAGATGACATTTGGTGTATTGAGCACTATTAGACAGAAACGCATTAATGGAGGGGTGATTTGGCTGTTAAATCGTTTACGTTCTTAAGGTAGCTTGGCAACAATTATCACATTGTAGGAAAGGTAACTAAAAATTTCAACGGTCATGGCTTGTCAGAATTGTTATGGTGTACTCCCAAAGGACCGGTTAAGATATGTGTCAGACATTTTCGCCCAACGAAAGTTTGGGAGGGAGCGGTGGAGCCAAGCGTTAACATTACGGCTAATGGCAAATTAATGGTGCTCTTGACCCATCATGACAAGAAGCGATATCAACGAAAGAGGAACAATTTCCACGTTGTGGTGGAGACATGAAGTGCTGAGTCGGCTGTATATCAAACTTCACTGTACATAAACAGTTAGTTAGAGGTATGTTTTACGGTTTTCATAGAACCTAAACCTTACCCTGAACATAACACTTAAAATGACTATACATCTGACATTACGGCTGTACCCACAATCGTCAAGTGGAATAGACCTACACTGGAGTATGACATTAAATGCCAATCTAACAAACACTAGTGTTGTAACTTCTGCCATTGATTTATGTTCCTGTTTTAGGGTGTTTTTAGCCAGGGTTTGGACATCAAAGAAGTAGTTTGTTGGTTATGTTAAAATGTCATTGATATTGTGTTGTTGTCACATCAAAGTCCTGCTGTTATTAAAATCATCAAAATACAATCAAAAACACGATGGCAGATAACAGCCTCCATAATAGGTCTTATCTGATATTTCAAATACATCATTACTAATGAGTTCCTGGTGCCGCTATATCAATCATGCTGTACAGCAACTGAGTACATACCAATAATGATTTACAAACATTCCTAATAACATTCAAACAATTGATCAAAGTTTGTTTTTTTTTTTGTTTTTTGTTGTTTTTTTTTTGGGGGGGGGGGGCTTTAGTGGTTGTTTAGTGGCAACTTCAATCGCTGTCAAGTTGGACTTCGGTCGTTGTTTAGTGGCAACTTTCATCATTGATTAGTTGCAGCTTTAGTCGTCGCTTTGTGGCAGCTTCAATCGCTGTTAAGTGGGGCCTTGTTCGTTGTTCAGTAGCAACTTTCAACACATACTGTGATCTTTTAGATAGTTTTGAAACAGTCACAAGTTTTAAACCCAAATGTAAAAACAATTTATTCTAACAATTTTATGTTTTCTCTGTGATAGGCCTTTGCGCAAATATTTAGGTACAGTCTTTTATAATTCTAGTTATTTTACATAATTATTTTTTTGCTTTTACGTTGTTACCTTTTCTACATTTCTTCTTGTTATCGTCACTCTAATTGGGCAACTTTACCTGTTGTGATTGACGTGAAATAAACAAATAAACAAAAGCTCGATTTAACATCGATTAAAGTTACCAATTAACAATTGTCGAAGTTGCAACTAAACACAATTGAATTTACGATTAAACAATGAGCGAAGTTGCCATTAAACAATGAGTGAAAATGCCACTAAATAACGATTGAAGTTGCCACTAAAAAGCGGTTAATGTCGCCACCAAATAACGATTGAAGTTGCCACTAAATTACAATTGAAGTTGCCACTAAATAACGATTGAAGTTGCCACTAAATAACGATTAATGATGGACGCAGCCACTAAATAACGATCGAAATTTCCACTAGACAACAATTGAACTTGCCACTAAACAACGAATACACTTGTCTGTGGTTTAACGTCGAAATCAAGGGTATATCACTTATATGCGATATGACGACGGATTGTCAACTTCACGTTGTTCCTCGCCTAATTACGGTGAACCGGGAGGAAACCCCCTGCGATTGCCGGAGCCAGTTCGTGTGGCTCACTCATATACCTGAGACAACGAATAAAATGTCGACTTTAAGAATGACCATACAAACTCAACTTTGTACATCATTGTATTTGTGTCGCAGCAGATTTACGTTTCTCCAGGGAATTACTATAGGTGTCCGTGCGATATTCCCAGGTAGCCAACACCGTCGTATTGCTGAAAGATGTTTGCTTACACAACGTTTACATAGTAGAAAGGCACATGTAAGCCTGAAAATTGATTGCCGGCGAAGGTGAATTAAAACGGTGAATTCAAAGGGCTAGGCGGATATAGGTTTGTAATCAACTACTTCATTAATAACTTAGTAATAATCCCCCAGGCCTTACATAGCAACATTCAAATGAGATAAACGTTATCTTTGATTTCATGCCATGCCAACCAGATAGCGGTTTTGTCAGCAGTTCTATCCAATAATCCTGGAAGGTTTTCTGTATACAGTTATAGGGAGGTGAGCTGGAAACGGGCGACCGTTTCCGTCGCCCGTTTCCGTATGCTCGTTTACCTACGGGTTTTATGTCTGTAATTATGTTAGGGCGTACTAAAAATACTGTAAGGAAAAATTAATTCTGCACACATTAATATTGAAGAAACCCGCAATTTAATTAATAGAAGTTTGACTAAAAAAAAATGACGCTCTCTTCCTAATGATTTAAGTTCAACAGGCGTTACACTAAGAGAGCCTTAAACTATATTTCTGATACTTTTTATGATTACTTTAACTCTACCCATCTAAACTCACATATTAAATTCATGCACCATCTTCCGGTTTCAAAGTAAAAGAAGCGATAAATGGAATAAAAAACTGGTCAGCTCGTTATTATAATATAAAAGTCATTTTATCTGTCCTTGAGTCTAATAATTATAGACCTTTTTCTGTCTTGCTTTGTGTAAGAAAATTGTTTGAAAGATTGAAGGTCAACTAGGTTACATCTTACTCACATCAATTAATTTATTACAATCAATATGGTTTGTGATTGATATATCTTTGCTACAAAATCACTTCATCTATGACCATTTAAAATAGTATAGATATAGTAATTCATTATTTATTGATCTTGCCAAAGCAACTGATACTGTTGACCATCACATCCTTTAAGCTAACTTAGAAACCATGGGTTTACAGATATTAGTGGTAGCGTGTGCGCTTACTAATCCTGTTTCGATGTACAGTCCACAGGTGTATGAACGAGTCACACGCTGTGGGTCCGGCAAGCGGGCGTGGTTTTTACGAGGTTTAATTACGGGTTTCCACCGTTATGCAGTGTGAAGTGAAAAATACGTCGTCATAAAAGTGAAATACCCTTGAGTACGGCGGTTAACGCCAGTCAAACAAACAAACAAAACCACACAGTCGCACTAAATCGAATACAAATAGTACAGCCTAAATAACGGTGTTTCACACGGCTCCATACTCTGTCCTATACCGGTACCATGTCTAATATACATTAAAACGATATTTCCAATTGTACTGCGGAGGGTTGGGAGGGAGCCTCCTGTTGCGCTGGTGATGTCAGGGATACAGGGCAACACGAAGCCTATCGGTTTGTGTTGTTGTTGTTATACGTCCTGTGTCTGTCCTGTGTTTGTCCTGTCTTGTCTCTGTTTATTGCTAGTGGCGTCCTTCACCTATTGGGCTTACACGCCGTCATGTGAGTGAAATTAAGTTCGGCATTAAATCCTAAACAAACAGACAAACAAACAAACACACCCGCTTGTAACAAACTTAACGTTTTGTTATTTGCAGATGACACACGTGTAGTTACATGTAGAAGTGAAGAGTTCACTGTTGAACTGTACCGCATTCTGAAGTTGAAAATCGATCAAAATATAGAACCGGCTTACCCTTTAAAGACTTTCACTAAATCTTAAGAAAACAAAATGCTTACATGTTTACTCCTTTAGAAGAACAATATTGACCCATATTGAATCTATACCTGATGATAATTTAAAACAATAGATACTGCTTTTACTTTTCTTAGTGTTAATAATTATGTCAAGTCAAATGGTTAGCAGATATAAGTCTCAACCTACAAAATTTTCTGAACAGGTATATGTTCTAACTAAGAAAGTGTTATTCCAAAATAACGAAAATACTGTTAATCTTCACTTTCTAAAAGGCACAAAAATTATTCAGATATAAGTGAAGTTTGAGAAAATATCTCCGGAAATCGGGGTTATTTGTACTAGCGTAAGCATTTCCGCACATACTACAATATCGTTTGGGTATTGTTTAAATATATATATTTTTTTTACATTTGTTCTTTTTTCAAATCTGACCTCAATTCCTTCATATTACAATGTCTATCTGGTTGAGCATTTGTCTGCTAAAACATTCAAATATATTTCATTAAAATTATTTTAAACACTAATTATTTTAATTTTGTAATATTATGCTACATCCATTAGTAAATCGTTTTTGTCTTCTTTTTATACAGTACTTTGGTGTTTTCCTGCAGTGGAAATCTAAACACTCCATTAAATCCACCTGCAACCCCTTTAAAGCTTATACTCAGCTAATTTTAGCCCTTGGGGTTATTTAAACAGCCAGGTAATAAACTGTCGATAGCATGCCGTAACGAAGTGAAAAAAAGGTATTGTTAAGAGGGGGAAATATGGCGGTGTTGGTGTCCTTGTCGATGTCCATTTCCGGTTAAGGGTTTCTGTTCAGCAAATGCTATTCGGCATACCTTTTAGGTTAAGCTTTTCTGTTTAGCTCACTGGTAAACAAGTAAAGGTTTTTTGTTGAGGTCATTGACTGGGCTCAAGTTTATTGAAAATATTATAGTTTTATTCAGGTTAAGCTTTTTTGTTCAAGAGATTACAAAACACACACATCATTTATATTCTGAGCAATGCTGTAACACAAAATGGTACCAAATACTCCTAAATGGCAACTGTTTTACACATAAATTTTTAAGATCTGGTCACTGTTAAGATACTATCTATCGTATACGTTTCAATAGGATTGTGCCTAGTAAGTCCACAATTGGGTCTCGATGTGATACGATCATCACGACCAGACTCCCCGATTTAGGACGACCGGTTACGTGTAAGAAGTATAGAGTGAGATGTTGAGTTAGTATTTGCTATCACATAGTACGTACGGAAGGGTTGTGTGTTATCAAGTACCAAATTCTTTGTGAGGATGGATTCCGGATTATATGATAAGCAACGCTTTATGCTTTATATGTAGTCCGGAGCTGCATTATTGAGTACCATACTAGGGTATGAGTACTAGTTGGGTATTATTTGCTATTCCATAATAAGACAGCTTGTGCATTGCCAAGTAATACATTGTTTGTGTAGTGGGGGAACAGTGGCGGCGCTGATGGTTCGTACTCCACGATCAGCCCTTCCTTATTATGTACTCCGCGGACTAGTTCTTTATAGAACACAACCCTTACTTATTGTATACTGAGGTGCTAACCACCCGCACCTGAATAACACACAACCCTAACGACTACTGTTCCTCCACTATGCATAACACACAAACCATTTATTACTTGGTAACGTACAAGCCTTCCTTATTATGCTATAGCAAGTAATGTTCTAACTGCTCATGCTCGTGGCTAAGGGCAGTTTGTTTGAAGAGCTTTGGAGGACCATTAACTTTCCAACATTATGGAAACGCTTCACACTTTAGCTTTGCTAGTGTCAATTATTGCTGGGATACTCCGTCGTCATGTAAGTGAAATACCCTTAATCACGGTGTAAACATCAGTCAACCAATCAATCGATCAATCAATCAATCAATCAATTAAACCCAAATGCTCATACATACCTTAGTACTCAATAACGCATAACCCTCACTTAGCATGTAGTCCGGACCGACTCCTGGCTACATATAAAGCATAAACCCTTACTTATCTTGTAGTCTGAAGCCAGAACGCACAAACAATGTATTACTTGATAACGTACGACCCTTCCTTATTATGTAATAGCAAATACTAACCCAACTGCTCACTCTATGCTACTTACACGTACCCGATCATCCTGAATCGTGGACACAATCAGGAAAATCCTATCGGATCGTGATAGTGATCTAAAATGACCAATCGGGAAAATTTTGCAGCAAAGCGCACCAATTCAAACCAAATGTATAAACTCGCATTACCTCATATCCAAACCTGACATTTTACAGAAGTTCCACGATCAACTACGAATGACCAATCGTCACGTTCGTCACGAATCACACCATAGATGGAACCTAACATTAAGGTGTCGGCCTACTATCACTTTTTGATTTACCGCACAAGGGTTCGATCCCGTATGTTGCCCTTTACGAGTTAATCGATCCGGATCAGGAAATTATAAATCACAATCACGAGAAAATAAGTCCCAATCGGGAGACGCTTAGTTCCAGTTGGGAGACTAAGTCAAAAAGGGGAGTTTATAAGTTGCATTAGGGAGACTATCAGTATCAAAAGGGAGACTATAAGTGTCAATCTGGAATTATAAATCCTATTCAGGAAACTATGAGACCCGATAGGGCACTATAATTACCAAAGGAGACTATAATTCCAATCTGGAAAGTATATTGGTACTTATATTCTCCCGATGGGTCTATAAGTCTTTCGATTAAGACTTTAAGTCACTCGATTAAGACATATCTTTTCCCTTATGTAACCTATCGTCTACCGAGTAGGCCCTATCGTCTTCCCATAAAAACCTATCGTCGCCGTGTTATCTCCTAATTATGACATATTATCTCCTAATAAGGACTTAGTATCCCTTAATTATGAGATTATATTTCCTCGTGAGGAGATACTATTTCATAATTAAGAGATACTAATTATCTTCTAATAAGGACTTATTATCTCCTAATTAGGAGCTAAAATATCCTAATTAGGAGATAATATATCCTAATTAGGAGAAAGAATCTACTCATTAGGACTTATTATCTCTCAGTTTATCTCTTAATAAGGAGATAATGAGTCCTTATTAGGAGATATTATCTCCTTATTAAAAAAAACTTCTGTCAGTTTTAAGTCCTAATTAGGAGATAAACTGACAGAATTTTTTTTACAGCGGGCCTCTCTACGCTGCCGTAGTTACTTGTTTACATTGTAAGTTTTGGTATTTTAAAATTTCACTAGTACACAAGTTAAGGTTATTTGTTGAAGTGATTTTGCTGGGCTCAAGTTTGTTGAAAACATTTAGTCTAGGTCATGTGTAACTTTTTTTAATGCCTTGTTCGGCAAGCTGCCGGGGTTCTATGAACCCTTTGTTTTATATTTAGTAAACAGTTTAAGTTGGTACAAGTATGTGGAAATTTTCTTGGCAGCGGTCACTGTGCGACACCTCCTTCGCATAGACTGAATGAGTCTTTGAATACGGGAACGTGGAATCCTAACCTATTCTTTAGCAGTGCATGGGACAGTTAAACAAGCGACTGAGAGGATTGGTTATGCTGTTGTAAACGTTTGTCCAGTTCGTCCCACGTGTCTAATGCGGCCCGACCTAATGAAGGAGTTCGCTCTGTCCATCCAAAATGGAAATCACGCGAGGGCGCAGCTCCCGCTAGCGAGTACAACAAGTATCAGCTCACATCTGTCTGTGAAGGAGAAGGCTCGTCACCTCATGACACTGTATCCACCGAATCTGGTCAACTTGGGCGAAGCAGCTAATGGCAAAAGTTTCATTGCTGCGCCTGTATACGCCTCTGTAGAAGGAAACGTTCCAGACCTGTACATTCGTGCAGCAGCGATTGCGTACAAGTTCCAGAACGCAGTCAACTTATGGTCTCCTAGCCCGTAAACCAGCTTCTGGTCGGAGTCGAAGTCGGTTCCAAATGCAGACACCCGCCTCAAACCAGGTACTGGTACTTGTCGAGCTTTGTTCGTTGCTGTGGTAGTTCGGAGAATGTTTCAAAGTCGGAAAATAGTGCTCTGTCTGACATCCATGTGCCACGGGACTTCCGATTGCGATTCACCTAACTGGAGGCGGCCATCGCAATGTTTTTATTTTCAAGGTTAAGTCTCGGCATGTAGTAACTCGTGTACAGTGAAATGGGAAATGCAAATCATTGCCAGAATTGCAGCTTTAAATATACCCATCAGGCAGTATTTTCTTCAAGTTGCATTTACTTTTGTCAAAACCTGAATATTGCATGTCACTTAACACAAAATTCCACAAAAACGCATGTGTTATTATTATTATTATTTTTTTTTTTTCAGTGTAGATGACCATGTTGTCCCATTCCCGAAACATTGAGAAACATACTCATCCCTGGTCATTGTAGGCCTACACCAGAAACGATTTTTGTTTTAAATCAACACTTTCTTGTGACATTTCACCTACTGTTTGCGTTGAATATATGTTGAATTATTTTTCAAAAATGTCAATTTCTTTCACACATTGGAAGTGATAAAACGGCTTATCATTAAATGATCATTCTATTTGTTCAAAATACTTATTTGGATAAGGCTTAATGACACTTCTACTGAGGACGAATTTTATATTTTAGAAATAGAAATAAAATGACTATGGTCCTTATGATCCCCATAGGTTGGATTCAGACTTGGCTGGTTTGGATGGTATCTGTACCATAGAGAATAAACATCTATCCAGACTGATTTAAAAATGATGATAGAATCACGATTGCTTTTATTAATTAATTAATTATTTAATAACGATTTGTTTTGCTTTTTGATGTATTTTTTTTGCTGTGTCTTTTTTTATCTAGTGCGAATATAATATATATCTAAAAACGAACATATTTCTACCTTGTTATTCTTAAATATTTATGGATCATATCACTCGCTACCACTAAGCCCCGGCCGCGGGCCCGTTATATAATAAAGGCCCATTCAGATTAGGTTAACGTTGTGTTAGACTTGCAACTGACGTCATCGACAAAGGACTGACAGATAAGAAGTTTTCACAACTGAGAGATTTGTTTGTTTGATGTGGGTTTAACATTGTACGCAAGGATTTTTAACTCACATGGTGGAGCGTCGGCCCAATTTGTAAAGGAAAACACCCTCGATGCAATTGGCAATAAACAACGATAACACAGGACAAATACAGGACACAACAAAAAACATCACAGACAGATAGGCTTTACGTTGGCCTATAGGTCTGAGAGCACCAGGGCAACAGGAAGCTCTCTCCCACAGTCCCACGTTACTAAAAGAAGAAGACTTTTGGAATTGACTGACTAATACGATAAAAAAAGTGCAAAGCCGGGTGATAATGAGAGGATCACACACAACTTTATTCTGGGATGTAAATTCCCACTCGAGAGATGGAAAATTCAACCTTACTTACGCGAGGTTGGGATGATTTTTCGTTCTCGAGAGTAATTACACATTTTTATTGGGTCAAAAATAATCTGTAAATGACTAAGATGCGTCAAACATTTAAAAAAGAATAATGATTTAACAATAATTAGATTTTTATTAGCTTCAAGAATTTTTATAGGCACCATTACCTATACTCCCGGTGTATTTATACAGCTGCAATTCGCCAGAAGAAGACCACAAAATTGACAGTAATTGTTCGAATTTCACATCAAATGACCCTTCTTGGTGACCAATCTTCTGTGACATATATCGTAGGCGTCGGACAGAGACATTTTTAATCAAATGCGTTCTTTTAAGGATACACAGATTAATCAGGTGGCCGGTTGTTGTGCCTAATTACACGTACTTGACAATTTATTTCATTGGTCGGTTTATGCACGTGATATTGCCCTTCGGTTACGATAAGATAAAGCTGCTGGGCACCCAGGCGTATTCCTTTATGTCCTCTGATTAAAAGTGAACATCATTAATAACAAGTCTTATCAGTGGCCAACATTAAGTTGTGAACATACACGCGTGGCTTAATAAATAGATGAGTTTAGCTTTCGGTTTGGTGAGTGGCACCAGGCCGCTTTATAAAATCAAACGAATCTGTTTACCATATAGTACATGTATATGATTCCGTTCTCCATCTTTATGAATAAATAATAGTTAATGGCTGGACACAAATGATACATATGGAGATTAATAAACCATTAGGCATGATGTTATGCTAGCTATGATTCGAGGCTGTTTTTATAACGACAAATGAACTCTCCTGGGTCCGGATGTTCAAAGCTCCGTAAGCTTAAACTGCCAGTTAAATGACGTTGCGTCATAACGGAATGGACGTCACGTTTGAATAGAAATTGATTGTAATTAAGGATTGACTGAAATTTTTTTTACGTTCATTGGAGTATGAACGAAAAAACAGAGGTGCAAACTGTATGAATC
>JAVFBW010165067.1:0-11443 GCA_034783835.1 Mopalia ciliata
CTATGCGAGGATTTATTGCTACTCAAGTCTCCTTCTGTTTACAGCTCCATTATTTAAAGGACTAGACTTTGCTAGGCGGGGATTAATCGCTACCCAAGTCTCCTTCTGTTTACAGTTCCATTATTTAAAGGACTACGACTTTGCTATGCAGGGATTAATCTCTACCCAAGTCTCCCTCTGTTTACAGCTTCATTATTTAATGGACCAGACTTTGCTAGGCAGGGATTAATCGCTACCCAAGTCTCCTTCTGTTTACAGCTCCATTTTTTAAAGGACTAGACTTTGCTAGACTGGGATAAATCGCTACCCAAGTCTACTTTGGTTTACAGCTCCATTATTTAACAGACTACCCTGTGCTAGAACTTTTAAACTTACCTCGTGTAGTATAATAGAGGTTGCTGGGCAGGAGAGTGTACATAAGCATCTATCACCTCCCCGTACCAAACATAATGGTCTCCCACTTCATGTACACTGTGGGCCTTACATTGCAGGACAGCAGAGCAGTTGGATAGAACTGGGATACCCTACACTTAGACAAGACAAATATATATTTATTTTTTTACATGGACAAGTACATTCATAAATGATTTGTCATCGATACACATTTTAATTCATGGGTGTGATGATTTCGTGACAAAATGCAAAATAGATTAAATAAGAGAGAATATTTTTTAAATAACAAGCGATGAAATTGAAGGGCAGAAAAACTTTTAGTCTTTTAGATTGTTATGTCAATATTATTTATCATAAAATTTACTTATTGACTCAGTAGCCAAGATATAGCCCATCCAAATTTAAAAAAAGTAGCCTATTTAGAAAATGTTTAAGGGCTGTTTTAATTTGTTATGGAAAGCAAATAAAACAAGAAATGTGCGAAGAAAAGTAACAGTGCACATCTATGACCCTTTTGCAGATAAAATTACATTTAAAAAGCTTAATAGCAGTAAACACTAATATAGATGTTCAGCCTAAAACTATTCATAAACACATAATAATGGAAACACAAAAGCCTACAGATGCACAAGCAGGCGTACAACAAATAAATCCTTTTTGACGAGGAAAGAACCAACCTGAACACCTTCCTCATGAGGAACTGATTCCATCTGATCCTTATCATCAAGAGCTGGTTTAGAAAAATGCACCCCTAGGCTAACCTGAAACAAACAGATCAACTTGTATGTGTGGGTTAAATGGAACAGGTAAAAAACACAAATAGCGGACATATGCAGTATAGGCTTGTGCCATGGGCACTTGAAAACTACTCTTAATAATCAGAGATACAGATAATTGTTCACTCTTTTCCCATCAGTTTAGTAGTAAGTAGTATAATTCGATTTGAAAACGCGACATATTAGTTATAGTCTAAGATTTATTTATTTATCCGATGTTAGATCAACAGGATTGAATCCCAATAACAGATCATTGAGGATTGCTTGGAATCACAATATAATATTAGATTTGTTTAACTGGGGTTTAATGCCGCACTTAAACGCATGATATTTGAAGAACAATATTTATTTAGCTATAATATATTAATTTATCCAAAATATTCAGTGGATCAACATTCCATGTGAAATTAACACATACCTGATCTTTAGCCAGTACATTAACAGCAAAATGTTTGGTTTTCTGTAAAATGTTATGAAAACGGCTACAAAATACAACAACAAAAAAAAGATTCAAATTAGCAAAAATTAATTCATATATCATGATACTTGTTATACTTTTACCGATTCGGAGCCTCTGAAACAATACCTCAGAACAAACTTAAGCTTCTTTTTCTGGATCATTGAAATAATTCCAGTTTTAACATTTCTAACCTCTCCAACAATAACTAATGCTGACCTACCAATTTCAATGTTCCTAGACATCCCAAACAATATTTTTATGGGAATTTAAAACTGTACTTAACATTATTTCACTCACAGCATGGCATGCCAGTCCATTGGATGAAGGAAACCACCATATACACCACTGGCAGCATGGCATGCCAGTCTATTGGATGAAGGAAACCACCATATACACCACTGGCAGCATGGCATGCCAGTCCATTGGATGAAGGAAACCACCATATACACCACTGGCAGCATGGCATGCCAGTCCACTGGATGAAGGAAACCACTGGCAGCATGGCATGCCAGTCTATTGGATGAAGGAAACCACCATATACACCACTGGCAGCAAACAAAGATAACACGCACAAATACAGGATAGTCACAGGACATAATACAAAAAACACATCACTTTTATGTCGCCCCTTTGCTCTGAGAACACCAGGGCAACAGATAATCATTACGACATGCTATTTTTTAACTTTATTGGCACTTATTTCCCAAATCTCAGATATTTAAATTAATCCACTTATTTCAACATTGATTGACACAACTAAGTTAACATGTAATTTAATGTTTTAGAATTTCCACCTGTCCTAGGAGACAGGTAGTTAAATTTTCTACCTGTCCCCTCTCCATTTTTACCTGTCCCCTTGTTTTTTGTGAGTTAAGTGAAATATGGCCTACACTCACTTAGATGTGAATTAAGAATCATATTTATTATTTACCAAAATGAAAACCTCAATGTTTCAAACATCACTCTGGTGACTCATACAGCAAGGAATACTTTTTTATCAACTAACATAGAATATAAAAACTATTAATTCTTTTTTTATAACAACTTCAGGCTGGAGACAGACAGATTTTATTTTCACCAATACCTCACAAGGACACACTCACAAGGACACACTCGTTCAAACAAGTCTCGACCACTCAAACTAGAAATAACATGAACATTTTCTCAAAGAAACTTTATGGTTATCTAAATCTACTAGCTATTTAGATGATGATGATCCTACCTTGGGTTGTTGACACAGAAAGAGACTATAGGCGGCTGTAGTGAGACGCTGGTGAATGAGGAGCATGTCACTCCCCGTTTCAACAACCTCCCTTCTTTCTTCTCACCAGTGGAAACAACAACAACTGTAGAAGACATAAAGATGAACAAAATACAGAATATCCTTGGTATATATAAAAAGAACATCATTCAAGGCAATACTCATGAAGATTTTATGACCCAGTTGTGCTCATTTATCATCCAAGTACGACATTGCAAACAAAACAGTCCTGTCATTGAATTATTGCTCTTAACTTGGATGCAGATTCAGAAAAAACAAGTCAGATCAGTTCCATTTCTG
This sequence comes from Mopalia ciliata, assembly GCA_034783835.1. NCBI lineage: Eukaryota > Metazoa > Mollusca > Polyplacophora > Chitonida > Mopaliidae > Mopalia > Mopalia ciliata. The sequence goes on from JAVFBW010165067.1 coordinate 3,191, forward strand.
CTTTGATACTCAGTCAAAAAAGAAACTTCACACTCATAAATTTCTAAATATTTTCTTAAAACTATTATTATTATTAGAGGTAAATGTGTTGTCAAAGACATCATGGCACACAGCAACTCTGACGTGCACAAGCATGCAGTGCGTGCGAGCATACATCAAGAATAAAGCATGTTTCCTTGTGTTCCTAGTCATGTGACCTTATGAGACATGTGGAATTGAGCCCATGTTAGCACAGTAGAGTGACATCTCATGAAAACAAGTTCTTACAGTAAATTATCCATTGATTTGCAATGCCACGACTGTCAAACATTCAACGTGGACATGCCATTGGCATGCTGAATACAGGAACATCGGTCACTGACATTGCCAGGGTTACTGGGTATGGTGTGTATCCATGATCTTCGGACACTTCTCCAACAAACTGGCACCTTAGCAGACTGGCCTCGTTTGGGTAGACCACGTGTGATGACACATGCAGAAGACCGACAAATCGTCTTATATCATTTGCGTAATCGATTTCTCACTGCAACGTCACTAGGAATGAATTGTTTAGAGGTTGTGTGACTGCCCAAACCATATGTAATCACCTGAACACTGCTCATCTCTATGCACGCCGGTCATATCATGGACCAATTTTAACCCAGTTACACCGACATAAACAGCTTCTCTAGGCACAACAACATCTGAAATGGACTCAGCGGGATTGGAATAAGGTCGTTTTTAGTGACGAATCCAGATTCACTTTGCATTTTGCAGAGAATTAGAGTTTGGAGGAGACGCGGTGAACAGAACGCCCAGTGTTGTGTGCAGGAAGTGAACTGTTTTGGGGGTGGAAGTGTTATGGTTTAGGGAATACTGGCAGCATTTAATGTCATGGAGTGGCCCTCAAGGTAATTTGACCCTAATCCCATATAACATGTATGGGATGTGTTGGGCAGAAAACTCCACCAAGAAGAGAACCCTCCACAGAATTAACAAGAACTTGGTGCCATATTGGTTCAATTATGGCAACCCATCCCCCAAGCTGGGTTCAGAAGCATCATTCAATCCATGAGGAGACATTGCGTCGCAGCTGTGAAAGCTCATGGAGGGCATAATTACCATTTTTATTCTTTTACATGTCCGTAGCATTTCTGGTGGAGCTGGTTACATTATGAACATGATTTTTATGGTACACCGTCCTTAATGGCAATAATGGGTACAAAATGGAATTTAATTATTATTTTAAACCACTTTTCTTATATGTTCAACTTATCGACATCCAAACGAGTGTGAAGTTTCTTTTTTGACTGAGTTTATTATGTTGTATATCACAGGACACACTAAGTATTTGACAAGGTAACATATTATTTATCTGGGTTCTGACAAGGTAACATATAATTTGTCTTGGATCTGACAAGGAAACAGAATTTGTCTTGGTTCCGACAATGTAAAATATAATTAGTCTTGGTTCCAACAAGGTAACATATAATTTGTCTTTGTTCTGACAAGGTAACATATAATAAGTCTTGCTTCTGACAAGGTAACATATAATGTCTTGGTTCTGATAAGGTAACATATAATTAGTCTTGGTTCCAACAAGGTAACATATAATTAGTCTTGGTTCCAACAAGGTAACATATAATTTGTCTTGGTTCCAACAAGGTAACATATAATTGGTCTTGGTTCTGACTAGGTAATATATAATTTGTCTTTGTAGCGACAAGGTAACATATAATTAGTCTTGGTTCCGACAAGGTAACACATGATTTGTGTTGGTTCCGGCAAGGTAACATATAATTAGTCTTGGTTCCGCCAAGGTAACATAATTGGTTCTGACAATGTCACATATAATAAGTCTTGATTCCCACAAGGTAACATATAATTAGTCTTGGTTCCGATAAGGAAACATATAATTTTGTCTTGGTTCCGGCAAGTAACATAATTTTGTCTTGGTTCCGGCAAGGTAACATATAATTTGTCTTGGTTCCGGCAAGGTAACATATAATTTTTCTTGGTTCAGATAGGGTAACATAAAATTAGTCTTGGTTCTGATAAGATTACATATGATTTGTCTTGGTTACCTGGCTGTGGTACAATCCCCATTGTCTTGGTTTCGATACGGTAACATATAATTATGGCTTTAAAAATTTTTTTGAAAGACATATTGAAATCATTCAGATTATTTTTATTATTATTCTCTCTAAATATCTTGAAAACTGAATAAGGTACAGGTAAAATACTAACATGATCTAATCAGAAACTGAACAGACTTGCCAGTCGCACCGAGAAAATTCTTTTAAAAATTGGAATAAAGGATTTAAAACAAGTGAATGAATAGTTTGGAAATTAGATAGGCTTATAGCCTATAGTCAGCAAGGCTTAGTTGGAATACTTGTTTCGATCACATCATTGGTATCATATAAATGGTGGATAAAATAAATCACATGACCACTATTTTTAGACTTCCGGTTCTTGATGTATATCGTTTAACACAGATTTATTTCATGAGTACGAATCCGGTAGCGCGTTTTGCCTTTTAATGAGTTTAATAGAAGTGACTTCATTTCCGGTCAAATTTAGCAAAAGTGACGTTTTCAAGAGTCATTTGAAAGAAAACTTCTTACCACAGTATTTTTATATTTACGTAGGTAATAGCCCTGTTTACGTACTTGAATGCGCAGTTATCAAACTCACTTTCCTATTTTAATCTCAACGACTTATAAAGCATTAAAGTTGAAAACAGTTCAAAAGTTGAAGTTGCGATTTTAATCATATTTTAAAGACGTTGCATTATTCATTTTCAAAATTGTCAAGGATTGAATTTAGCATATAGTCTAGATTATTAACGATTAAAATTAATGTCATAATTCAATTACATCAAAAGTTAGTGGCCGCTGAAATAAAAGAGCAGATCGGAAAACCTATATATAAGTGTCTTACAGTGAAAAGCCCTTGTATTGCAGTTTATTTTTATGAAGACAAGTAATATTTGAAAAAAGTTTATAGTTGTAAAATCATATAAGAGCGTTATTCTTCATCATGTAAAACACATACCACAACATTTTTTAACAATAATACCTAACAAATCCGGATACTCCCCGGATAGTGTATATAGCAAAGCATTATTCTCGTAATCTGAAGGCCGACAGTTCGATCCAACCTAGATAAAATTATTTTTCTGTTTCTAATTTTTTTCTATTTTTGTTAAAGATGTAGTATCATAGCAAAATAAGGCTTTTATTTTTTCAGAGAATAGATCTTGTATTTGAAAGCCATATAACCTTTTGTACGGTTATAACCTTTAGTTAGTCTTGGTTTTGATAAGGTAACATATAATTTGTCTTGGTTACCTGGCTGTGGTACAATCCCCATTGTGTTAATGTAAGTAGCTTTGTCCAACTTGACCTGTTCTGTCGACAGCTTCTTTGTTTTGACCAGCTGGGCTGTCAAAAGAAAATGTTATACATCACATTCAAGTCTGAACAGCAAAGGCCTAGGCTCCAAACATCCAAACTCAGGCAAAGGGTCTCGACATATCAGACTTGAAAGTTTTGTCTTGAATAAAATATGACAAAAATGTTATTAGCAGAAAGCTACCTCTAGTTGGGGCCTCTCCACCAGAGCAGCAGGCAGCTACCTTCAGTTGGGGAATGGCATTATTATAGCAGAATACATGTAGGCTCAACACTTTATATGCCACCTGTTGACCTGCAGTTCCAAAGATAATTGCAGGTCACCAGTTAAACATGAACCACTAGATTTGGAATCAAAAGCATGCTAGTCTATTAATGCCTATTTTAGGTACTTCATGATTATTTGTCGAAACTCGTTACTATAGACTGGAGTCTTTAATTCATTGAATTTTAAAAGAGGACAGTGTTGGCATTGAAAGGACGCCTCTTTTTTGTTTAAGTCACCCTAAAATTTTTCAAATGCTTTCTGACGGATATATTTTGTATTTTATATTATTTCCTCAGGTTTGAATGACAAAGAAAGTCCACTAAAATCAATCTATAGATGCAAATTTTTTAAAATGAGGCACTCTTTTGTTATTTCATCAGCTATTCTAAGGAATAAACAAATGGTTTGATGTAAAAGTAATTATTTGCTGAGAATTAAAAGACCAAAATGCATAAAAAAATGTTACTTATATGTTTTTTCCTGTTTACATGAATTCAATCTGCATCAGCCGCTAAAATATGTTCATTTCATTGGGACATTTGAAAACCAAGCTTTCAAAACTTATGCATACATACTAGCTTATGTCCAGACCTATATTCTGCGTGATACTAGGTTTACAACAATAACTTTCCTCAAAAGCAGCCCAAAAAGAGCTCACCTGAGCACTTCTAATGATACTTAAAAAAATAAGATTAGGATTTTGTGGAATTTAATTGTGGTAACAAGCTGAGTAGCTAGCAGGATTGAGGTCCACTACTAGAGACTTTTTTTAACAAAAAAAGCTCATTATCTCGGTCAAATCACATTTCCCTGCCTTTGTTTAAGAACTATTTTTATATTCAAAGAACCATTTCGGTTAGATATGCAATGTCGGCCATATTTGTTGAGAAACCTTGTGAAATACAACCACGTCTATAGTATTAACAGAAAAAGCAAAATTTAAAATTAATACCCGAATTTGAGTCATGGTCATGTTGGTTTGTGGAAATAAATTAACTGAAATCCCATTGATTCCTCAATTGGAGGAAACTATTTCCAAAGAAGAAATACAGTATATTCAATTATGCAATGGCTGCCATTTTGTTTTGCAGCATTTGGAGTAATGAAATCCCATGATTTGTCTTCATGGGGTGGCAGCCAACGTAAAAGTTTCAAGTTATTCAGTGAATTTATTTGCAAAATCATGATGTAGGCATGAATATTAAAATATTAAGCAACGGCACCAATATTGCTTTGCGCAATTTGATTTATTAGTAAGAAGCTAACTTCCAGGTTTAAAGTTAATCCATGAAATTGATCTTAAAATTATTATGTTCAAAACACATATATGCATGAATATTGTTATATGATGCATAGGCAGTCATTTTGTTTGACAGAATTTGAAGAAAATCAATCACATCTATTGTCTGGATTTTATTTCAAACTTCAAATTAATCCATGAATTTGTTACAGAGTTATAGTGTTCACAACATATACAGTAATGAATATTAAAAAATAGTGCAATGGTGGCCATCTTCTTTTACGGAATTTGGTAAAATTCCAAGGCAGGAAGCTATCTTCAAACTTTACATTTAATCTGTGAATTTGTTCCCTTCTTATCATGTTCACAACATACATGTGTATGCAGGCATTAATGTTTTAAAATTATGTAATAAAGGTAATTTTGTTTTACAGAATTTCGTGAAATGTAATCCCATTTGCTGTTTTAACCAGAGGAAGCTACATACCAAGTTTAAAGTTAATCTGTGAATTTATCCTCTACTTATTGTGTTTACAACACTTACAGACATGGATATGCTAAAACTATGTAAAATTAGCCATTTAGTTTTACAGAATCAGGTGAAATGTAATACAATCTGTCTATAGTATTTCCCACAAGTCTGACAGCATGATGCCAATTGAAAAACAATAACGGCCATACTTATATGTGAAAATTCAGAAAAATGTCTAAGCTTATATGTCTCAAATGCAAATCTAATCAAACTGTTAAAAAATCTTCTGAATATCTTGATCTCTGTCCTCAGCCTAGTCTGTGGGTTGACTGAAAACATATATTCACCTATATAGTCATTCATAACAATCATATTAGACTTGGCCTAACTAATTATATTTTTGCAGACTTTCCATAAGTTTGTTTGTTTTTACAGTGTGGAATGAAAATAGATGAATCGACACCAGGGGAAATAATAAGCAAGAATGTATCGTAATTGAGTAAAATATATGGTAGACTTTTAATGCTTGTTGGGTGTCGGATCCGTGGGGTGTGGGGAGGCTGCTTGACTTATGGACCGTCGGATTTGTGGGGTGTCGGATCTGTGGGCTGCCAAAGAGCTGTCTGACTAACGGCTTTCTCACAGCTGGGTAAGCTTAACCGGCTGGTATCGGAAATAGAACACTCAATAATGTATTTACCTGGTGTTTTCCAACAGAGGGGTCGTTTTGTCTGAATTATGAATGATTTGATGTTTTTAGAGTAAGCCTTACTAAGTTTTGAAACTCTTGACCGGCATATAACCAAACAGTGCGTTAACTATACCGACATCACACACACCTTTTTGTGTAAAAGGAACAGAAAATCTAAATGTTTACTATCCAGCCACTACAACACTGGCACCAAACGATAATTAAATTCTTAACCTGATGAGAAACTGACATGCGAAATACAGTGGGCAGAATCAAATTGTTTTAGAACACATAATTCCAGAACTCTAGTATCTGTCATAGTACTGATAACGGAACATAACTCCACATTTACTTTAACCTGTCAAGTAACTTGAGTAAGTACTAGAAAACTAACTATGAGATAGGCGGGGAAAGAAGAAATTGAGTTAGACATGACGCTAACTGGCTTCCGTAACTGAGGGGGTTATTGGTTAGCCTTATGAATAAGACCTAGATATTACACACATTATATGATGTATATAAGGCTACATGATATGACAGACTTTCAGAGATACAGGAGTCGGCATCTATAAATATCATGTATTTTTATTTTATTTTTTAAGCACGCTTGAATACCAGGGAGTCAAATCAGAAATTCAGTATTTTTCCTTTCATTAACAGAGTTGGACAGAACTTAAATGCGAATACGTATCTTATATGTAGGCTTGTATTATACCGTCAATACGCATAATTTAGCACAGTGTAGGCCTACCTATAGGGTATAGTTAGACCAAGCACAATTCCTCCGTCTTAGCCTTACTTCCCACCTATCCCAACCCGTGGTATCGAGCGAAAGCCTGCATTGATGGCCCGATTCCACAAAGTATTTTAATACTTAAGTAAAATTGTTCAAGTGCACTTAAATTTGTCTGTTTTGAATTTGAACATTTAATGTTCACGCATTATTATTATAATATAACTTTAAGTAAGTTGTATTAAAAGTATAACTATAAAACTAAATTATGACAGTTGGTGAAAAAATAAAATTAAGCATTTTGAATATGTCAGAATATGCTTTGTGGAATCGGGCCCTGGATCTAACCCGTGTTGACGGTTGGAAATTGATCCGCCGCTATCGCTGGCCTCGCAAATATATCTGACTTTTCTCTGATTTTTCTATTTATTTATTTATTTACTGATACAAAAGTCACAATTATCTGACTCCTTCTTTCTTCCCTAACGTTTAAAGAAAGTTTTATGTACGTGTCGGACGGAGTTTGGGAATTGAATTGCCGCTATTGAGCGGCTTATCTAAGAATATGTCTATTTTTTCTCTGATTTTTTTTTTTACATACACTAAACATAATGACTTACGGAAGCATAAAAAGGACATGCGAGTTATATTCTTTTCTTTAAATTATCTTGAATGCTCGAGTTATTAATTTCAACGCTCAAGTTATTATCTTGATCGATCAAGATAATTGAAAGAAAAATATTTAATTCGCATGTCCCTTTTATGCCTGGTAATGACTAGTATTTTACCTACCTATATTATTTATTTTCCGGCGGGTATGAATTTTATGTTGCAGCGGGAGTTGACTTTCACTTGTCAAATATAGTGATAATTTTAAATAAAACTTTATTATTGAACGCGATATTTAACGTAAGGGGAAGGCGATATTATCGCGAGGGAACGCGATGTTTAATTATTTATTTTTCTCCCATCGTGTCCCATGCCTCTTTTACAGCTCCGTATACTCTGGTATTACTGAGAAATAAAAATTGGCAGTTTTGTATATCGATTAATGCTCACTAAATGTTGCTTTTGATAGGTTCATGTAGATGTAATGAGAACAATTCATTTATCAGAAAATGAACAGCTAAATCTGAAGACAGTGACCTGAGTAGTATACAAAGCGCAACTCGGTTATCATTTGCTATTACATAATAAGGAAGGGTTGTACGTTGTTATATAGTAAGGAGTTATTACATAAATACGTGTGCGGTGCCATTTTGGCACCGCTCACGTATTTATTTAGTAATTGTTTACTACATGTTAACGTTACAGGCTACGTTAATATGTATTAAGGTGCTAAGGTGCGGCACCTTAGTACTTGTTAAGTAAGGGTTCAATGGTGTCATGAATGCCAAGCTTTTTAGCAAGGACTCAAACGATTAATACACTGTAAGGACTAAACAACTCGGGAA
>JAVFBW010165078.1:0-11443 GCA_034783835.1 Mopalia ciliata
GGGTTACTGCGCCCATTTTGTGATGTTAGGGTTACTGTACCCATTTTGTGATGTTAGGGGTACTGTTCCGATTTTGTGATGTTAGGGTTACTGTACCCATTTTGTGATGTTAGGGTTACTGTACCCATTTTGTGATGTTAGGGTTCTGTATCAATTTGGTGATGTTAGGGTTACTGTACCCATTTTGTGATGTTAGGGGGGAACTGTACCCATTTTGTGATGTTAGGGTTCTGTACCCATTTTGTTATGTTAGGGTTACTGTACACACTTTGTGATGTTAGAGGTTACTGTACCCATTTTGTGATGTTAGAGGTTACTGTACCCATTTTGTGATGTTAGGGTTACTGTTAATATACAGGCTAATGTTCATGTATTCTCAGCTATGTTACCATACATATTCTTTGTAAGGGTGTTCTTTTGAGTCTTTATTATTTGGTCAAGCTGTTTTTTGTCGACTAACCCTCTTGATTTCTGTTACGTAAACATTTATTTACAAACATAATGTATATGTCACACTTGTCTAATAAATTCTGATAGGAACGTATGACCTGCACTGCATTGCTTTCAATCCAGTCATAAAATAAATCCTTCTAGGCAGCTCTCAGCCTCAAAATCATCTCCACAAGTGCCCGGTAACATAAGGTCTCTGTAACAGCCATTTCCTTTAAGTTGTCATCTATATGAAAATTTAGGGCATGACGTTGATACCTAACATATATCATGGCCACCGGGATATGGAGAAGGTAAGACCCAGAACATTATATATGTACATGTACCAGATTCAAATTTTAAAAAGAAATGTTTACCAAGGGATGTTCCAGAACCAACTAAAACGGCTCTCTTCCCAGTTGCCTCCACAATCTGTACAAGTTCTGAAGATGGCAGGCTACTCTCCACAACAACCTGTCCTTTCTCTAGGCTTATCTGAACACTCTTCACACCTACAGAATGTGAATGAAAAAAGAACATGTCATTAGAATACAGACTGTGAATGAAAAAACAATATGTCATTAGAATACAGAGTGTGAATGAATAAATAACATGTCATTAGAATACAGAGTCTGGATGAAAAAAGAACATGTCATTAGAATACAGAGTGTGAATGAAAAAAGAACATGTCATTAGAATACAGAGTGTGAATGAAAAAAGAATATGTCATTAGAATACAGAGTGTGAATGAAAAAAGAACATGTCATTAGAATACAGAGTGTGAATGAAAAAATTTGTTTGTTTGTTTGATTGGTGTTTAACGTCGTACGTGAATGAAAAAAGAACAAGTCATTAGAATACAGAGTGTGAATGAAAAAATAACAAGTCATTAGAATACAGAGTGTGAATGAAAAAAGAACATGTCAATAGAATACAGAGTGTGAATGAAAAAAGAACATGTCATTAGAATACAGAGTGTGAATGAAAAAAGAACATGTCATTAGAATACAGAGTGTGACTGAAAAAAAAAAACATGTCATTGGAGTACAGAGAGTGAATGTTTGTTTGTTTGTTTGATTGGTGTTTAACGCCGTACTCAAGGATATTTCACTTATATGACGATGGACACAAATAAAGAACATCACAAACAAATCTGCTTCCCGTTTATACCCTTTAGCTCTGGGTACACCAGGGCAATGGAAAGCAGCCTCTTTTCTCGCCTCTTACGATCGACCGAGGAAGCCGAGGGAGTATTCTACAGGGTCATGGCCCACCCGCTCCCTCACAGGGCCCTTGATCGTAACTGCATTTGGACAGTATTACACTTCGTTGAATTCTTAATAGATTAAGAGCCTGGATACTGTGAATTCAATAATTTTACATTGTCCCGTGCTTTCAGTTGTATTTCTGTATGTTTTCTGTCACTGTACAAGGTACTGTATAATTATGCTATTGTAGAAATCTCTGGTTGTTTTATTTCTGTTTCATTTCTACTGTAACACCTATATTTATTTTCGCACGAAATGAGGCAAAAAAAGTTAAGTCACATATTACCTTACATCGAACCCATTCTTGTATGGGGAATCCTTTGGCACAGCGAAAGCCTGAGATACGCTTTGAAAGTTTTCGGTGCCAACTCTGGATGCTCCACAACTCAGTTTTTCAAGGTATTTTATATAGCTAATGTCACTGAGCCAGGCTACTTTCCCAGCAACCACTTCTTCGATAAGTGTTGGACCAAATGCTCTGGGTATCATTCTTTGTGCTATTGTTTGGTACACTGGTATGGATGATTCCTTCCAAATAAAAAGAAATGAAAGGATAAGAGAAGGTCGACTGGGTTTTAACAATACAGCCCAAATTTCAAAATTTGGATGGAAAATAATCTCGATAATCATGTGTTGCGGCATGGGAATGATAGTTAAAGACAACAATGGTTATCTGATATAACCGAAGTTTAACATAATTTATAGCTGACTCAGTTAATTCCATTTTTTGTGGAATGCCAAATAATTTAAAGCTTGTGATATTAATGGTAAGAGTCTGTCTAACATTTATATTGCTTATTAAAAATTAAAACATTAAATAACAATCCAGTAATGGTTTAATAAATTGATTAATTGTAACAAATATCGTTGTACAGGTATTCAACTGTGTTTTTAGACATAAATTCGAGTAAAAATTACGTCTTGGTTTTATAACAGTCAGTGGACACACACATACACTGTATAACGTTGAAAGGAATATTCGTAACCGAATTTTTTTTGCATAGATGATTTGCAAATTTAGGCTACACTGATACAAGATTAGCAAGAACAATTTGTTTTTGCAATGGAGACCAAATCTCCAATCAATACTCCCAATATACTGCACCGGAGGGTGTCAACAGCGACATCAGAGCACGGCACGATTGTATGAGCTTAGTTTTAACAATAAATCACGAAAACACAGAACAAAGGCCCTCTACCCTGACCTATGAGTTAAGCAAGGACTCTTATAGCATGAAGATTGATTGATTTAAAACAACTCTTTGATTCTGTCGTTAAGGTTAGATAGGCGTAAATTTAATATATTTTCATTAATAAATGCCATATGATTTTAGTTTTTTTTTTATCCCATCGGCCTATTATGCCGTTGGAATCGTGTCGTCACTGCAAAACTATACCACTTTACACTAGTTTTTCAAATTTTAAAAACACATTGGCCTTGCACTAAACTACATTTAAATTTACAATAAGATCATTAAAGTAAAATTTATGGCTTGCACGGCAACATACTGATAACAGCTCACCACACGCCGTGAATACGTTTCACACGATACCGCTTAACGTGGGGTTTCAAATTTTGAAAACACATTGGTCCTGCACTAAAGTACGTTCCTATTTTAAATGATGCCACTGGGCTCAAATTTTGCGTCTATACATCTGCCATGTGTTTAGAGAACGAGCATAAGATTAAATCAAGAGGTAAGTGTGACTCCCTTAATCCCATCGAAAGTACTCTATCAATGTTGTAGCTAAGGAGAAACACGCTTTAAAAGTCACTTTTGTCACAGCATCTCCGCTTTAATTATGAAAATAGTTAAATCTCACTGTTATCCTACCAAAAATTTGTTGGGAATGACCCCATTTTAAATAGGATTGTACTTTAATGTAAGAGTATCATACGAATCCAAGCAAGATCTTCTTGGAAATCAGAAGAAATCCAGCAATCCCACCACGTAAATGAAAAAGAAACGAATGAAATTATGAGGTGTCCGAGACACAGACAGACATTGATCGGGACAAAGAATTTCGTGACTTCATGCGATCCTCGGTGAGTGATATGCAGCGTACACTCAATCACGTACACCGTACACAACATGGTTTTCTCGGTCGTTTTTCTAAACTTGAAAAAAAAAAAACCAAGCTGTACTTATTATGAGTGAACACACAGATACTCTGGTACATGATATCACAACCAAACAAAAATCACACCCTGGTCAAATTGATCTGTTTCGGTCTAAAACACAAGCTTTTTCGCGAGAAAATAAAGAGCTCACAGATAAAGTGCATGGCCCGGAAAGGTACAGTCGGGTTTACATTCTACGATTTGGAGGGATACCTGAAAAAGTTGGAGAAAATCCAGTTTTATGTGTTAAACAACTCATTGAAAATAAACTGAACCTGTTAAATTTATCGGTGTTGTAAACACAGATACTGTCAAATCAGACATATCCTAGCTAAATTTATATATCGCCCACAAACACGAGATGTTCTATTGAAGGCAATAGAATTATTGAAGTCAGACCGCCTTTATCCCCGACGATTTAATACCCGAAGATAGGGTCACAAATCCAACTCTGTCTTGAAATAATGTCAAAAGTATACCAACAATGATAAAAAGTGAGATGCACACGTGACAAACTGTTTGTGTAAGGGAAAGAAGTGAACGTTGAAGAGAATTGAGTATTAATTTTGCTACACCTATTTGGGGAATGCTATAAACACTGCCTTAAGTTTTGATTGTGACTCTGCGTTTGACCTTATTATCCAACTATCCCGGGTTCGCTCCCCGGTAAAAGCACAATAACTGTTTGGTTATCTTTTTATCGAACATATTGTGACCCAATAATAAATTTCTTTTACGAAACAATTCTTACTGTTTATGAACTCATTTCTCTTTAATTTAATCCGTTATACAATATACAGATTTATTCACCGGAATAGTTTTTTGTCTGTTATGATGTAGTGTACCATGTGTACTGTTCACAGGTTTCTGACCGGTCCACTGCCAAACCTTTACGTAACTCTAGGTTTATTTTTGTTTTTCTTTCATTATGTTCAAGCCGAGTCCCACCTCCCGGTGTGAATTGTTATTTCTGTTCTCGTAATACACGGTCTTTTCATAGAGCACAGCCGATGGTCAAACAAACCCCGTGCACTACACCTTCTCCAGTTCTGTCCCACAGGTATGGTTGATATGACTTGTTATTTGACACAAATAGAATCTGGACGTATAATAATACACAAAACTGTGTCGGGCTTATGTCTTACAGTGTCCACTGTATTGATGTTTACTCTTGAAATTGAAAGATCCGTTACTAATGCCCAATGACTAAGTTGTGCACAAGTATCGCCTACTTCAATTATGCTATATTCATGTATGTATAAATCTATTAATATTGTCTTTAAATGTATTAATATGTATCTATTTTACACAATTTCGTATTCCAATATCTCTATTGTTGTCTAAAGCCAAGTTTTGTTATCTTACGTGACCTTGGTCAAAATGCTGGCGTCAGGCATTATTTGGCATGTATATTGTTCAAGATGAAGTTTTCTCAATGATATAACATGTAAGATTTGCGTTTTTTTTTTTCATGTAACAACCTACACCGGAAACGTGTCGTAGTTAATAACATGAAGGCAAAGAATTGCAATGACTTTCCCAGTAACAGACTGGTGTAGGCCTACAGTCCATGCACAATCCTAACATCTTCCTGACCTTTATACTGTAGGCCCATGTCGAGGTGCCACATCTGTATATTATCCAAATGGTCCGTTATAGTAAATACAAAGAATAAATCAAGTATAATAGTTTGATAATGGATATGTTCGTGTTTTTAACAATGAATAGTTGGATTGCTAATTAAGACAACATCGAAAAAATCCTTGAAAATTACCCAGATTGGAAGTGTTAAGCTGTTTGATCCGGAACGGTTACAAGATACAATAGCTTTATTTAACGTCGGAAATTTCTACCGACAAGATAAGCCCTGATGAGCTTTTGTTCCAACTAAGTTATTATGATCGAACTCTATATGTTTCAGTCATATAGTTGGATATAAAAGAGTAAGTTTCACTTCTTATAATTGTAAATGGTAGGATATCAAAGGCGGGTATGTCTTTACAAGCAACCAACTAGAGTAAAATTACGATTAAAAGGAGTAGGCACGTTATTTTACAGTGGGTTTTAGTAGTTTTACTAACATAACAGCCCTCAGATTAAGCAACTTATTAATATTAAGCTAGTGCAGGTGACGCGCAATAACAAGACCATTCCATATGCTATAGCTACCAAAAAACTATAATATCCGAGTCAAGTTCTTCTCTGAATTTTTCTATTAGGCAGAATTATTACTGTGCAGGTTTGTACAAAAATTTTCTATGGAAGTTTGAAAGAAAAATTAACTTGATTTGCTTGAACAGGACTCAATACAGAAACCACAAACAGATCCGCTTCCTGTTCCCCGTTAGCTCTGAGAGCACCAGGGCAACATGAAGCTCCCTCCAACCAACCGCAAGAAAAATTTAAGTAAAACAATGGCAGTTACAGCAGTGTGTAGGCCTAATGCAAAAACGTATCCTTATAGAATTGCATTATGCAGGCCAAGCTAGTCGCATGGAATACAAGTCTTGGCATGGTGTTACCACCTGAAATGACAAGCTATTTTTATGGGCTAACTTTACTGATACTAGACGGGGATCAGTGAAAAGCTCAGCGTCTTTCTCCCTTTGTTGTCTAGCTTAACCCGTGGCGAAACTGCCCTGCCGTCTTTTTTCCTGGCGTCGAGACACCTAGCGCTGTGTGATAGTACTATCCGACAGAGTCTATTGTTCTGTGCCAAATGAAAACACACAAGTTACAACATTTTAAAACGTTTCTTGTTGGCTCGGTCAATTCGTGGTGAAAGTGCCTTTCATAATCGGATGGCACAAAACGTGTTATGCACGCTCAAAATATTTAAACTGTCAAATCATGCATTTACTGGCAAGTCTTTGTTTGCTTTTTTACCAGCCACCGCCTTAAAAAACAAAATCTCTCCGGAAACTTCTTTTTTGCAATAACCAATTCATTATGTTCAATTCCAGGTAATACACAGGCCGGCATAAGTCCTCTCAGAAATGAGATATTCATACCTTTAGCAATGCATTAGAATACGTTATGTTGTGGGTCACTCGCACCGCTAACGTCACTTCCGGTTTGTAATATTTAACTTACTGATTTTTCAATCAGCCTTGATCAGAAGGCTGTTTTGTTAGAAAAATGGTATTTAAAAACAACCAAAACCCACTGATACATTGCGTGTCTTCTTTAAACATTTGCTCTGTTTAAAGTGTTACCTGAAAAATTGTCCATGTTGATGTTGCATAACCGACCACCACACCTATATCTGTCCTTGAAGCTAAATCCTCCAGATTGTTTATTGGTTTAATCGGGGCGGATACTGTCAAAACCGCAGCTAAATTCGCTGTGTAGATGGTCACTGTTAGGAGTGTAAAAACAAACCAAAAACCCAATAGACATCGAGCAGAGCCTCGACCTGGCTGCCAAGATGGACCTGTAAACAAATCATACTAACTGTCACCAACCGGTTCACCTTAGTGAATATGGCAAATGAATAGTGTAACTAAACATGTGTATTGTGTTGATGAATAATGGAATTTATCTTACAAATCTTGAATGGAAGGATTTATCAGTGGTGCTTAGAGATTAGCATGGCACCTGTAGGGTGGTATCTTGATTAATCAGATACATTATTAACGCTGACAACATTAGTACAGAACCATACTGATGTTTTTGCTGAATTATTCCATAACGCCTATCGAGTAGAAAAAAAATTATACAAACCTTGCTCAAAGAACGAACTAATGATGAGAAAGACACTTTCTTGAAACCAATTTTTTTTTAATTCTGGACATTTTGGATCCGGTCCTAGTAAATACTGAATAAGAATTAGCCCCAGACTGACCAATGTTCCACACATCAGAATCAGAAACCAAATGTTTAATGAGAAAGGCTTGAAGGCTTGGAACATATCCGCTTTCCTAGCAGGAACAGGAGCTATAATACCTACTCCGTCTTGCATAAATGCGGTAACAAAATCCACCACCTCAGACCTTTCATATGTGACGGAGATAGCTCCGGCTGCCACATCCACCTCCTACAATAAATGGAAACACGAGGACAGTGTTGAAAACGGCTGGTCTATTTCAAGCAAATGTCCGATTTACTCATTCAATTCTGCGATATGGAGTGGTTTAACTAAACTCATACAGTCAAAGAGACATAAAATATTTGGTACCTAATTATAATATTATACTTTCCCTTTAAGCACTTATCAAGTATGTGGATGGTGCATCGTGTGTAAATATATATTTGTGACAAGTATGCTTGAGGTTGCCTAAAACAACAACGTTGACATCGATGTCAAAAGAAACCAAGCCACAATCGAGAACACCGCTTCATGCTATTTTTTCAAGGGAGCAAAGGAGCAATAAAAGTGCTATTTTGTTAACAGGTTTGGCCAACCTACCAATGACCAAATAATTAATTTTTGACAGGAAGTACTTGGCTAATGAAAATAAACGGCCGATTTTTTAAAATCATCCACAAAAACTAATCTAAACTGCGAGATAACAACACAAACTCACAATCTTGTTTCATTGCTATGGTAAGTGTGGTTTTTCAAGTAAGTTTTAAACGATGTTGAATAAATCCGAAATAAATACACCAAAAACAAATGATGGGATTGTAATTTCAACTGCAAGGAGACATGTGTGCCGCATAGATTGTGTGTTTAGCTTGAATAACCACGCACAGTTGTGATACGTACAGAGTGAGTTTGTATAACCGAAATGTATAATCTGGAAAAATAACGGGTGGTAACCCATTTTAGGTATTACCACTCCTGAAAAACTGGTAACGTATTAACAGATTACTATAAATGGGCATTGATCTACTCCCTGCTCCATCACCAGAGAAATACCAGATGCAAGTAAATAACACAAATATCCGATTACCAAAGATTTGGAATGAAAACTTTTGACATGTAGTTTATATTTGAGCCCAAACTGTAGACTAATTTCCAATTTATAATGTTTAGTTTATATCGACATTTATAATACTTCACCAAGTGTTTATTTATTTACATTAAATTAACTGCGATCCGTCTCTGCTGACTGATTTGAAAGACTCTGACAACAACATATTTCATTTTTAGAAATAAATCTTTTAATTTTAAGAAGTTCTTCGATATAATTCCCGCTTATTCAGTTATAGCAGTTTCTTTGGCTTCTTCATTTATCTGTGACTATTGTTTTAGTGTGGTATAAAAAGTCGACGCCTTGAGCTTATTCTGTAATTAGGTCAGAGGTAAAGTATCCAGTAGAAAGTAGCGCAGATTAAGTCAATACTGAATTCAACCTATACCGATAAGGACACGGAAAATTTCCCTCTCTTTGGGTTTAGTGCAACGCATATGTGTAAGCAATATTATAACATGTTCATGCTATGTTCAACAACGAAACAATTTTTCGTTGAATTGAACTGTATCAATGTAAATTAGTATATATAACGGACACGGATCTTACCTGTCTTCGAGTCATACCAATCAGTCCAGTCCAAGATCCGTTACCCAAATCATGTCCATAATATTTATCCTCAGGCTCAACCAGTATATAACTTGTAACAAAATAGTTTAAAACTAAACAGTACACGTTCTATTAAATAACAGTACAGCAGTAAAAGTGACAGAGACAATACAAATAGTGTTTAAACGACTAATTAATGTAAAATATATATGCTATTTGCAAAACATATATAAATAAAGCATGTTTCAGAATGGGGCGTAGTGTCCTGTATGCTCTCGCCGATAAAGTGTTTATTTCTATTGGTTCATGTTGTTAAAACCAGTAGTATGTCTTTGATGGATTAATATATGGTTTGAACGTGATAATAAGGTCTGAACGACTTCTTAAACGCAATTGTTTCTGGACGAGTTGTCACTCGCTTTACTTTGTCTTCTCCACGAGACTGTCCTGATATCAAAAGAAAGCGGCAACATATTGAAATAAAAGTGTGGCTTTGCCTTTTGAGATACTCTTGTACAAGAACACATACATACAGACCGTATATAAGAAATGAATACATGGTTTGCTCTTAGTATATGACCTGAATCAACATTAAACTGGCTTCAAGCGAATAAGAACTTATATCAGGTGAGTAAGGAACTGGAAGGTTACTTCAGGTAAATATTCAATTGGGGGCTAACTTTAGGAGAGAATGTAACTGGAAACGTTACTTCAGGTGGGTAAGCAGCCGTGAGATAACTTTAGTGAGTAAGTAACTGCGTACTAACTTCAGGGAGTAAAGAGCTGTAAGCTAGCCTAGGTCTGAAATCACCCCCTGTTCTTTTTCTTGCACAGCAGCAATCGGTGCATTGTTGATAGTGTTAGCATTTTCTCGGCCTTCTGTCAAAATATTTCCACTCACGTTCAAACAGTTTGCATTTATCTGTTCAATAGTAATATTTTTATTCAATTTCACGTAAAGTCTGAATTCTTGTTCAGATGTATTCTCACTCTCAAAGAGAATGTAAACAAAAAATAATGATCAATAAAGCTTTAACAAATTGTTCTGCTGTATTCTATCATTTTACCTTCCCGACGGTGTAAATGTGAAGTGATTTTATTCTTTAGTGGAACATTGTTTGAAACATTAAAATAATAATTTTAACGCATATTATACTCACTTAAAATTAAGTATTTTGCTCATATCATCCAACATATCTATAACAAATCCCTCGTAGCCGCTTCTGGTGTCATTACTGGGACTGGAGAATGGAGCACTGTCCTGAACCATAAACAATACAATTAATAAGAGCAATAATATGGTAATTATAACGGTTAATGTTTAACTATGCGTATTTTAGAAAGATTCATGCAGTTGGAATATTTCTGTTTGTTTGATTGGGCTTTTATGCCGTACTAAACGATATTTCCATTATACGACGGTGTGTAGGCTCAATGAATTAAGAAAATCCCGCAACAAACAGTCAGAAGACACACATATCTCATGTGCCTCCCTCCAGTCTTTCACACTGGAACATAACTACTGTGATATCACACCTGGAACAAACAATGACAATAAAATAGGATATTGGCGCTGTGTGAATGTCATTTATTCTCGATGGTATTACGTCCCCTTAGCAAAACTAGCATATAAGTTATGTGCCCTAAATTGTTTAATGGATTTAAAACCTATGAAAGCTCTCCAACTCATTAAGTTAATTGAAAGCCATTTGTAGTTATACCTGGAGCAGGTCCTCGTCTCTTATTTCTGAAATTCTATATATATATATATATATGTACAGTGTTAAATTATCATGGGGTTTCTGTAGGCTTTGAGTGGATATCTGCTCACATTCGTGTACCTGGTAATGAACTAGCAGACTCTCTAACAGTATTTTCGTTATTTTAATCATAGCAGACTCTCTGCCTAAACGAGCTATCAACTTAGCAGTTATTTCACACTCTGTTCCCTTAAATGTAAATGAAGCTCTCAATACTCATAAACTTATTAAATTATGGCAAACAGAACGGGATAATTGCAATACTGGAAGATTTTTGTACTCCCTTAATACATCTATAGTCTTCACTTCGTCGAGATGAAATTCTTGTATTTACAATTTTGGCTGGCCATATTAAAACAAATAGTTATTTATATAAGTTCAATTTACATGATACTGGTT
>JAVFBW010165089.1:0-11442 GCA_034783835.1 Mopalia ciliata
TATCTAGAACATAAGATGATTCTTCGATTTTAATTGATCTACATCCCTGTGCCAGTGTGATTGCTTTTAGAAATATACATAGCAATAATCCTAAATCAGATCAACCTCGAAATGATGATGGGGCTTCATAACAGCTTATCCTTACACCTGTGAATTCACCCTGTCTTTAATATCACAGACGATACGCTATCCATTTTAACCAGAAAGAGACATTTGGGACCAAATATTTCTATAATCCATTCACAGCAGAATGGGTCCGACGCTGGCTGAACGATTGAATTGTTTCACAGATTGCATTGGGTGTTTATACCAGATACATTGAAATAATCAGCAATCTAAAAGTTTATGGCATGGATATACCTTGTTGCTGCTTGGTTGTTGTTGTTGCTGTTACTTTTATTTATTTAAGCCTATTTATATGTCTTTAAAAAATTAAAACAGAAAATGTAATGTGTACACAGACCTACACAAATATTCGTGGAACTCAAAGTTACCAGCCTAATATAATTTGTTGAGCACTGTATTAAAATGTTTCCTGTTTCTAATGGCGGTCATTTGTATATGTTATAAAGATATAAAGTCTACAAATCTTAAAAGACAGTTAAACCATACCTATCTTATGAATAGTTATAAACGTTTTGCAAGACTCGGTCTCTTAATCAGTCTCTAAGCGGACTAACCGTTATTTGCCACCGACCCATAGAAACACAATTTGCTTTATGTGACCAATACCCACAGAAAGATTTCATTTCCTTTCGTCTGGGAAAGACGCGAGAAAACAATAACTCTGCAGACTGCCTCAGTCAACATATCTGACGACAACTCTTTACTGACTGGGTTAGAGAATGTCAACTTTGATCAACACTTGTAATATGACGAGACTGCGCACCCTCAATTTCCGCTCCGGTACATATTGTCAGGGGAAGTAACCGAGTCAGGGGAGATCCCATTACCATTATACACAAAAGGCTATAACTTCACTCCAGTGAACATAACCGTAAAACTGTTTCTAACACAGGGATTGTCTTCAGCATTTCAGTTTACTTTGTTTGGGAATTTTTAAAAACGTGATTTGAGTTTCGGACGATTTACACAAAGCATTATTTCTTATTCATGAATATTATTTGAGGTAGGTAGTCTAAGATTTTTTTTTAATTTGTAAGACAGTTATTTTATTCGATGCCGAAGCGTGATCTTTCCTTACGTGAAAATAGAAAATAAATCAATCAATGGTGCAGGCAGTACTAGTTATCCTGTACAAATCAAGCAGCCGCATAGAACACAATTTACCATGAAGCTGTGTAGTAAAAACCGACAATCTATACCGTAATGTAGAGAATCGGAAATAAGTCTACCAGTATACAATGTTTAGTTAGATTACTAATGACGAATACACCTTTAACTCAAGAAAGTGCTAATCGCCAAATCCAGGATTATATATACTAGCCCATTGAACAGCTTGCTTACACACAATGGCCCGTCAGCTGTATGTACAAACGATAATGGCAAAGAAAAATAGAACTCCCTTGGCTTCATTGTATTCCAGTGACCGACAGTGACAACAGACTAAAATTGAGTTGTGAGATATGGCGTCGGTAAATGAAGCTCTGAGCGTTAACAACTAAGATATCTTTCCATGGTGAGGCTACATATGGGCGAGGTTATATTTAATCCGTTTAAATTCCATCACTTTATTTTGTAACGTTATTTTCTAGGTAAGGATTCAATTTAAATTCCAAACGAACCCAAGGCGTTTTACTCGATAATGTTCACTAAAGGGTTCTTCTATTGAAATCAGAACTGTGATGAGTAATGGAATTGCACATGGCTGAAACATTAATTAAGACGGTAATAAAACAGGATTGAACCAGAAGTATTCATCAAGAATTAAACCTTTGGGTCAGTTTGTAGAATGAATTTAGTTTGGTGCTTTTGTTGGGATTATTTTTTTTAATAAAAATTACTTAAAAAGAAAATGGCCTGCATATATAGATTACCAAAGTAATACAAAAAACTCAAACTCATCAATCTGATGCAAGCTTTTGAGTACTGTCTACAATGGTTCTCTTATTGTAAAGGTGGTCATTTTTATCTGGTCAATGGTTAATGATTCAATAAAAATACAAAATCAACAGATCATAGACCACAGTTAAACCATACCTAACTTATGATCAGCTATTAACGTTTTCACGTGACTCTCTCTCTCTTAGACAGACTATAAGTGAATTTACCGTTATTTTGTAAAAACCCACCATTTACTTTGTGTGACCAATACCCACAGAACATTTTCATTTTCTTTCGTCGGGAAAGGACTCCAGGAAAAAATGATAACTCTGCCGACTGCCTTGAGTCAACATATCCGAAGTCAACTCTTTACTGACAGCTTTGATCAACACTTGTAATGTGACGAGACTGCGCAACCTCAATTTCCGCTCCAGTGTCAAGGGAAGTAATCGGATCAGGAGAGATTCCATTAATGTCCAGTGAAACATCGGCCTGGAGTTACGCGTAAGGCTTGTATTGAATACAACTTAAAAATAAAAAGCTATTTACACAGAAATTGTCTTTATATTTTTTAAGTTTTCTTTGAAAACCTCTATAAATGATTACTGTGTCTTCTGCGATTTACTCGCAGCATTTTCAAGACTATAGTATGATGAAGGTAACATAAGAATTGGATCTGTCATTGTAAGACAGGAGTACTATTCGATGTGGAAGTGTAGCATTCTCCTATAGTGTAGGAAGTAACCGGTGCGGCAAAACAAAACAACCGATGATGCAGAATTAACTAATGGTCCTGTACAAACCGCCCAGTCGTGTACAACTCAATTTATGTCTGTGTAGTAAAAAAAAAACCCCATCCATAATGAAGATACTCGAAAGTAGATCAACCAGTATACATTAAATTTTGGTTCACTCTTTTAAAATAATAATATCATCAAGTTACAACTCTGATATAGAAAAAAAAATAAGATGCCTATCTTTTATGATGATGACTCGGTATAAGTATTGCAATTTATCTCCCTTTTGTTAGGGGTCTATTTTGATAAATTACTTCTCTATTTGGTAAATGTTTGTAGGTATTATCCAGTCACAATTTTGTCCGTGGTCATTAAAATACTTGTTATATCATGCCATTAATACTAAAATCAAATAGTACAAAATCCAACAAATGTGGGTTTTAAAAAAATTGTGTTGTTTCCTTACCGTGAAAAATATAATAAGGTATCTTTATAGAAATATACAGTTTAAAACCTCAACATGTGCTTTATCTTCTAACTTATATGCAATGAAATAGGGAGATTGGGAGGAAAACAATAAACCATTTGTGTTGAGTTTCCCAATGCCGTAAACCATTCACTTTTACCTAATTATTATTACACAGATATGATAATAATTGGTTTTGTGCACATGCCAGGTGGGTTGGGACGTTCAATTTGCTGATGTTCTCTTTGTGCAAAAAAGTCAACTTATATATATAAGCGCTCATTCAATTCAAAAGGCTTTAGTTAGTTGCTGTAATAAGGAATTAATTACAACAAAATTGTGGGAAAATATCCGCGTGGGAAATCGAGCCTGATATTTACGTTACCTGTGGAACTAATTACAATGCTAAGCAGTTTTCAGAAAGGAAACAGTCCCGCGACAATTTCACATATTTAAACTCATATGCTATATACTATGGCAAAAAAATTCTGACTGAATACAAAATATGTGTTGTTAGAATGTTTAGAATGCCAATCTTGTCAGACAGGTACATCTATTACTTATCGGTTTCATCAGCCTTCCGCATTCACATTCCCTAGTACTTTTTTCACATTCTAGTTTAATTGATTGTGGTATATTTGTCAAGTTTGTTGTATTGACAGGAGAGTAGTTTAATTGGAAGCAGTCAGTGGGTATATAAGAAATGACACTGACACTGATCGATTCATCGATACAGAAACGTTTATATTCACCACAGTAATGTATACAGTGAGAGGAAGAGAAATCCTAGTTTTCGTGAGCTGCTGAATGGTTCTTGTTTTAACTGTGACGTATGGTAAAGAATTAGGTCACTCACCACGCCACTGATTGGTTGTTTGAATAATTAGGTCACTCATTCGTGACTGATTTGTTGGCTGGTTTTGTCTATAAACCAATCGCATTTCGAATCAAGATAATAGCCAGGAAAACTTTACAAGAGAAGAACAAATATAGATATTAGGTTAAACATACATTGTTGAAGCTGTTTATAGAACACCTTGAACAGTTATCAATGGTTTCAACTTTTTCTTCTCCTTCTTACATCAGTGAATATCATCACATCTATCATAAATATTGATGAAATAATTGATTTATAAGAAGCTGACTCGCATCTAGTCCAACGACATTCCGGAGACGTCGTTTTGTACTTATACCGGCGGAGTTCCTATATAGGCTACAGAGCGCTTGATGTCAGACACGAAAACATGGCGAAAATCCACGATTTGAGAAAAAAGTTCAACAGTGTCAAGCTTCGGAATCCAAGCAGATTCTTAACCAAAGGCCTATTTAAAACCTATGCAAGTATTGAAAGTTTTTCTAAATAAAATAATGGACAATCTGATTGTCAACAATGAAAATTGAAGGTAGCCTTAAGTCTAACAAACTGGTGTATACACTATAAGTTTAGCACAGTTTAATAACTATGCATCTGATAATATAGATGGTTTCCAGAATTTGCTGTCATCCTTTTCAAAACAGGACAATAACGAGACCTCAAAAAGATACACCACATCAGATTAGGTACCCTGTCGCCCCTTCGGTCCTTGGGACAACTCGAAGCTCCCGTCAACCTTTCGATCGTCGACGCCGCCATAATAAGGTGTGAACTCCATATTCTTCGTGGAAGCAAATCAGAGGAAACACATCTGGTAAAAGTCTTGTTCTATAGCCCTCTGGTAATCTTTTTTATCGGGTAATTTCAACATCTCTTATCTTATCAACATCCACAGACAACATCCACAGGCCCAAGACAATGTCTCTTAAAAAAGCTTTTATGTCGTTTCCAGAATCTGACCGTCTATTTTTATATTTTAAGTAACAAATTATTGATAGCCTCTACCCGGTTTCAAGATGAGGCTTTTAGCGCACATTATGAAAAGAATTGTGTGAAAAGATAAGGCTTAAGTGTTGGCGGGAAGTTAAGTTATTAATAGCGGCTGACTTGAAGCCAACCGATTTATTGAATGGGTCCCTGTGCCTGGATGGACATCCAGCAGCAGTTCACTGGACCAGATTTCCACTTTCCATAAGTCATATACAATGGTAATTTGTACATTTGGAAACACAGACACGAGTTGGAAAACAATCGGTACTTCCCACAGAAAGGCATCAGGAAAGCGAAACAAATTATTTGGGCCAGGTATTAAATCGTTATTTTTTCTGACAAATATTGCAGCGGTTTCTTACGAACACAATCAGCCAGTGCTATATGCAGTATCAAAATAATGTCTTTTCATAGTTAAATTGTCTGTTATCAATTATCGAATAGATTTGTCGTCAAAATATTGTCTCTGATTGCCTTGTCCAATACAGAATATACATTTTGCTTCGGTGTAATATATAAAAAGACATTCATCTCGAAAACATGCAGTAGATTAGGTGTTCTATCGTACAAGCAAGCCCTCTATACCTCGCTGGATTGGATTGGCCAGAAAAGTATCGCAGCAAAGCCCGACAATAAACCCCGGTGGATAAGGCCGGGCTATTGGAATTTGTTGATAAACGGCTTTTTAAAGCAGCAGTGCAATGACTATAAGACGGTTAAACGATCAATAGAACGCCCTTATATCTCTCTGTCTAGGCGGAAGAGTTTACAGGTCATGGGGTGACGTCAAAATGGATTGTAAACATATTGAGGTGAGAAACTTTCTTGAGTTTATAATACTATTATATTTACAGCAATATATAATACAGTTCATACATGAATTATAATTCTCTTTAATTCCGCTTCTATGTTTAATAGTATTATTTCGATAAGCTGGCAGTTTGATTCAAGACATATTAAGACATGAACTAACAGTCCTAAATGTTAATGCGTTAAATTGTTTATAAAATTCTATTTCCTCGAATAAAAAAAAGAGAAAAAAAGCTGCATTACATTTTAAGTTATAAAACATCCATCTGTTGTCATTACCGAAAAGGAAACACAAATCAAAGTTATTTGTCATGGATGTACAATGACGTATTGACTTCAAACAGTTCCTTAAATGACGTGACAGCGTTTGATGAGCAGATTGCAGTGGGTAAATTACTGACCAGTAAACAATATTTATATTGATACTGATACAATTCGATATGAATTATGTCTATAATTGATTATGTTCTTTGTTCTCACTTCAAAATTTCCGTCCCAATTTCATGTAAATAGTAGTCATATTTACCGATTAAGACCGGATTTGTATAGCGCTACAGAAATCCAGAGGGACAATACTAGCTAATCGACCTCTGTTTAATGGTAAGTTTGGGGGTTTATGCGAGATGTCAACGGAAAATATAATATATTTATTTATTTGTTACGAAAGGCCATTGCTCTCTCCCACTGTGGGCAGAATTAACCTATGAATCTAGGTTATCCGCTGGACTGGGTGTCAGTTCGTACTTAAGGCATTTTAGATTTTGGTCGTATTAAGTGGTACTTTGCTTGTACGACGGCTCTATTGGCGGCAACTGACAGAACACTGGACACCAATCTCATACAAATCCCCTTTAAACTATCATTCTGTCCATTGGGTTAACTGTTCATATTGTGACGCCATGGTTTCAGAATGAATCGTCTTCCGTTCACGTCAACGTAATTATAGGAACAAAATCTAATTCAGTCATGAACAGATGATAAATTAAATTTAAAAATAGTTTGGGTAGATATAGTCACGTAGTAGTCCTAATTTCGATTCGCTTTCAATGTTGTCCTATAATTCTCCAACCCCAGACGACTTAAATGCAAACAGCAGAGAAATCTGGGCCTCGGTTTGAATGTAGACTTATATGATAACCGCTGTTTTCCTTCCCTTTAATCCCGCTTGGTTTATAACCCAGAATACTTTACGCCTCTAAGCCGACACACCTCTAACACAACTACCGGAAATCAATGTTAACAGCCAGTGTTAACCTGCACTCGTCTGAATCCATAATGATTTCTCAGTACCTTTATTTGACATCAGCCAATCTGTTTTCTGTAGACAATCCAGATTCATTTCAGAGCTTGATGATGTACGTAGACGATACGGAATACTGTTGAGCGAGTTTGTTCGTGTAGTCGAAACCGGATGCAGTTAAGTGAGCCGCGTGGTTTAGTGATATGGGAACTAAATCAGTCGCTTTGGTTGTGCTGTCGATACGGATCAAAAGTAAAAGCGCTGCCGGGATTCAGTTTCGGTGGGTTGGTGGTGTAGCAGCAAATGTCCAGTTCACCGTTATGCAATTTCATTGGTTTACACGTTTTCGACGTTAAATTTTTGGGGGCATTCGCAGAGGCTTAAAGGGAGATAAATCTGTTAACCATATTTTACTATACGAGCCTCATGTTTCTTTGACTGATGGTACCATTTCCATTGAAGATCTCCTGCTATTGATAATAAATGACACAGAATGTCCTGTCGGTTCATGGATGATAGATTTCTTGTTTTTGGAGTCGCAATCTCCACAATAGATACAAGATTGCCAAAAAGATGGCAAATCGGATTTAACTGAAATCATTAAAGTGATAACCCTACAGATTTAGCTGGACTAGTTGCCACATTCTACGGTCGCAATTGTACGTATAATTGCGTAATTTTGTAAAACCTTAGGAATTTCTAACATAAGAAAGGACTAGCTTAATCTGTAGAACCGGGCGACAGACGAACCTAGCAAAAGATAATAGTCGTACGCTAACTTGGTTAACTCGTCCGGTATATATTAATATGTGTGTGCAACTGTCAGCCATTGGCCCAGTGACCTCACCTGTTATTGACCTCCTGACCAATATGGGCGCTCTTATTGGCTATATTGAATACCCAACATCGAAGTCATAGCGCATCGGCTGTATAGGACAAACAGTATATATTCTCTACTTTCAAACTATGTATTTAAAACAGGAAAGTATAAAGAAAAAATACCATTGTGAGAGAGAGATTTACGCTTTTTTGGACGGTTTTTGTGTATATCTTGAACTGCATATTACCTTAAGTGATTAATAGCGTGACATTAATGGGAACTGTTGTGTTACGGTTGTTGCCCTGGTTACTGTCAAGGGACTGATAAGGAGCGAGGTATGTTTGGTAATAGAAAACAAATTTGACGTTGCAATCTTTATGAATAATTGATCAGTACCAACACTGTTCTGTTGTGGGAGTTGAAATTAATTTTATCTGTATTTGTGATCTGTTTTTTCTGACAACTGATCGATTTAGTGAGTAAAAAAGTTATGTAAATGTTGTCCTTCCTATTGCATGTAATACTGTGGTGGTACCGAGCCGCAGTTGTCTTACCCAGAGCACGTCCACATTCCTGAGCAGTAAATCTTGCTATCAACTGTTTTGTGTTCCTTCGAATGGTACAGTTTGTTTAGCAGAGAATTTGGCTTCACTATAACAAGTTATACATATATTCCACCGATTTTCCTGACATGCCTGCAATCTGTGTTTGGATTTTTTTAGTTTTGCGAGGTGTCACCGGAAGTGGTCGGGCAGTCATTTTGGTTTACATTATGCATACAAATTTTTAGAAAACACTGTCACATTAATCTTTTATTTTATTTAAGAGTTTTCAGTTATATAGTATTCGATTATTTCCCTCAAGTAAATAAGTCGACAGATCTTTGAGAAATGACATAATTACATTCCCTCGTCAGGAAGCTCTGGTAGGTCGTTACGAAATTTGTTTTCATTAACTGGGATATTATAGGACGTCTATACAATGAGAAGACAAATCTTTATGAATATATGGAGGTATGTATAAAGACTGTCGTTAAATTGTCATAATCAAAACAAACTTCATTCACTAATACCAATGTTAAATGAATACTTCAACAAAAAAGTGAGATCGATTCTTGCCAGCATTGATTGATAGACGAAATAAGTAAGTACGGATAACTAATGGCTTATTTGTCATCAATACAGTTTTTCCGACACAAATTTTTAGTTGTAATATTAGGAAGACATAAAATAATATTTAGACTAGCTAAAAAGGCAATTGGTTGATCCCGTGGCACAATAGCAATAATTGGTTTTACTTGTAAATGTTTGACGTGATGTGGTATAAATTGACGATGAAATTTAATGCGGCACGTGATGTGGTATACATTTGAAGATGACATTTTATGCGGCCGTTTGAATTTGAAGCTACTAGGTGAGTGAAACGATTCATAAATTCAACCGCGAGGTCGGGAGAGAATTTGAAACTTTGGGCTAAAATAAACTGGAAGTTTGAATCCTCATATTGTTTGATTGATTTCATTTGACAATGTTTCAAATGTAAGAATACAAATTTCTGTCCAGAGAAATCTAATTTATGTAACAAGTTTATATTATTTATATATTTCCAATTCGTATCGTTACAAAAAGCTAATCTCATCATACCTATTATCAATCGTATTCTCGCGAGTGTTTCTATAGTGGACGAGACTAAGACAACTCTCGTGCGCCATGCCAAGTCATTGTGCATTTATTTCCACCAATATTTGGGGCAACCTATCAGCCCCAGGCCAGCAAATAAAAGAAGTGCACAACAAGATGGTCCGGTGTATGTTAGAGTCAATGTCTCGACGTAGGAAGTAGAATTGATTATATTTTAGAATGACTATTTACGAATGAGGTGTTATTTTAAAGTCATGCAGCTCAGGTTGTCGGAATTAGGTACATCTGGACGCTACCAGCCACAGGAACATGGAGCATAGCCAATTAGCTTTCAACTTGGTACAAGATTCATGAGGACTAGCACAACGTACGCTTTGTCATCAGTTATTGCTGTTGACAGTCAGTCTGTGAAGTAACTTCATCTTCATCTTCTAATGCTGAAAATAAGTACGCACGTCACTAATTTGTATTTGATCAACAACGTTTACTCTGGTTGGTCATAAAACAACATCAGTATATATTTTCGTTCTCCTAGTCTTTTTTCCAATTTGCGTTGTTTCAGTAGAAAGACTTTTCGAAGCTCCATAAAACTAACATTGGTTTTTAGGAGAAAGAGATCTTACGGCCGTCGCTTCTCTTGAGGTAATTTTTGCTGAAACCTGCAAGAAAGCTTACAATGTTGCAGCCAGTTGAAGATTTATGCAAACACTGGTCGGTCACCCATATATTTGACGCTAATATTACGCTTAATCTTTTTTCGTTTCGTTTTTTTATTTTGTCGCCATGCCCTGGTGGCCTTTCCAATCTCAATCGAACTAGCGTCGGTCTTGAGAAGAAAGAGCTTTTATGGCGGTCTCTTTTCTTGGAGCAATGTTTTCTAAAACCAATAAGAAAGCTAACAAAGTTAATGCCTGTAAAAGATTTGTGCAAACATTTCGTAATGACCAATGTATTCAACCGTGAATGATACGCAGTACTGTGAAAAAATAAGTTGTCTTAAGTCTAATCAAACACCATTAAAAGACTTTGATTCCATTTAGCAATCTTGAATATGCGCAACTCAATACCAACTCGCTACCTTACCAATTTGATTTTCACATCAATGTGGCCTGCTTATGTAGGAGCGATTTATATGGCGACATCTGTAATACAATGTACATAGTATGATAAAGCCCCATAGGGGATCTACATCACCAGTACAAGTCTATTAACATCTAGCCCATTATTCTAACGATTACATATCATAATGATTTTTTTGTCTAACGTTTTGCCATTTTCTTATTTTCAAAACTTAGCGAAGTGTCTTACATTAAAAGTCCAGCATAAAGTACACGGCATGCATCCATGCAATTGATACATGTAATTCCCCACCTCACGTCACGAAGGGCTAAGTAATTGCAAACCATTGCTATTCTTTATTTCTAAAAAGTAATCACACTCGCACAGGGATGTAGATAAACTAAAATTGATTAAACGTGTTTTGTTCTAGATACAAGAGACAGATCACAGAGATTAGGTTATAACGTAATCTCGATTTGTTATGCAGTTCTATATATTGGTTAATTAATTCCGCAACTCTTTAACAACACTGGTTGCGATCAGGTCACTAAATTTGCCGATTTCTTTTATAAAGAACAGTTATTTTAAGACACGATCTATTAGGTAACGCAGAATTAAAAAATACTTTAAGTATTACATTATTATTCTACTCTCTCTGGTGCTAATTACTTGTATCGCCGTGATGTTTCTATATCGGAAAGCTGGGCCTATGAAGCTGTTCACACGATGTAACCAACACAACGAGCAATTCAATACCAACAATATAAGCAGCTTCACCAGGACTTTGATTTGAATAATGGCG
>JAVFBW010165100.1:0-11441 GCA_034783835.1 Mopalia ciliata
CTTTTAATACTTTTTTTTTATATACATGTAATATATTTTCTAAGATACATTGCATATATATATATATAGCTCAGTCGGTAGAGTATTGGGCCTGTAACCCAAAGGCCCCGGGTTCGATTCCCGGTGGAGGCAAGCACATTTTTCTCTCTTCCTTTATTTAAAATATATATCCTCTGATACATTTCTCTGCATTTTCATGAATAGAGCGTATTGTCTGCAATTCAAATATTTAGTTAAAAAGGAATAAGAGAATTCAACTATACCTTAAAGTTACAGTCAAGGCAATGAAAATGTTCCCGGTACCCCATGTCGTGACAATGAGAGCCCACACACTCTTGAGCACTGTTAAATCTAAAACACAACAGAAAATTTAAGCAATTTGAAAATCTCAATTAAAATAAATAAATAAATTGTAAAATTTAAGTACCAAATAACTTTAAGTACCAAATACTCCCAATAAGATCTATGGTGCAGTAAACATACTAATAATTGCAAAGAAAAGATATGAACTTAAAATGAAAAATAAAATAACAACTTGAAATTTGGGGAAAATGAAACTATGAATGTAATTAAACACAAAAAATACCTTCTTATATACTTGCTGTAATCAGGTAGCACTAATTTAGCGGGAATGTTGCTTCTTGAGAGGAGTTGCTCAGATTTTGAAGAGGTAGGGGGCACTGTTGAGATGCCAGGGGAGATAACTGTCTGTATCACAGAAGAGGGGGGCATGTTGACATTGTTTGCATAGGAAATTATTCCACCTGATGAAAACAAAACAGAAAATATTTAATAAACTTAGATAAAATATTAGAGAAGTTAAGACACTTTATCATCAAGCTTGATTGAATTTCTTGGTCTTTCACAGTTGGTAAAAGCACTGTGACCAAGAGCAGAACATAGGCCTACATGTACATGTCAATTTAAAGTAATAAACTAGATAGAAACAGAGTAAAACTCTATGAAAAAAATTTTCAAAAAAAAAATAAATAATAATAATGCCTTTAGATTGATTGATTGGTTGATTAATTGGTGTTTTATGCAGTGTTTTTAAAAGTGTATTTCATTGAAATGATGGCAGTGTATTCCAACAGTAATAACACTTGTTAGCACAGCTCTAAAATGTGAGGTGTTGGACAGTTGATCTTCCTCCAGTGCTAAGAAAAGACAGTATTTCTATTCTTCGAATAACTGAAACTGCCCATAGACAGATGGCCATACTGCCTTTTATAGCTAGAGGGCACAAAATAAACCACAGTAATATTTATGACAGATTATTGTAAAAATAAAATTAATAAAAAAAATTGTACATATGGAAATTGCATGTTCATCTGAATTTATAATACACATAATATAATTAAACCTATGTAATATATGCAAACATTAATTAGGAATTCATAAAACTTTTTAACAAAAATCTTTATCAGATATTATTTTAATTCCAATTTCCGAGTCAGGTGTTGATACATAATTAATACACACAGCTCCTGGCCACGCTTATAAATATTATCATTTAACTCGCATAATGAGTAATAATCTAATGTTTTTCGTGATCAAATAAATTTAAATAATCAGTCTTCAAATAATAAAAAGCAGCCAAACAAAAACAAAGAAATTAAAAGTCCTCGTTTAGCAAATATATTCAAAAATTTGACATGTGCTGTGTATATTAATTAATTATTTTTTATCAGACTGTAGACATTTATCATGGTTTTATTCAAACTCATAGTGCCTAAATCTACAAGCAACTGTGGAAATTTCACGCATTTTAATACTACAAGAGAAAAATATACACACCAAACAATAAAATAAGCTTCCTTGAAGTGTTTCTTTGTAATTATTTTGTTTAGTTTCTTGCTGAATTTGTGCTGGGTACTTTATTAAATGTGGTAGATGATATTAACTGAATCAAGATACATGTACAGATTCAGACAGATTGTGGCTTTGACTAATTATTTGCAAATAACTAATTAGGAGATAAATCCCACAAAGAAATTTTAAACAAAGGATCTATTGTTGTTTTCATTTTTAAGCTGGTTTACTCGTAAAGTTTTGGGATTAATAAATTATAAAAGATGTTGATTTAATATAAATTTATATTAACAATATTTGTTTGTTTACCACATCTGTTTATTATAGATTTTGATTATCTTATTGTTTTATTATTATTATTCATAACAACATTATTATAAATATATCGCAAATTTTATGTAATAAAAAAACACCTGCCCTAAATCATCTTTAAAATAACTATTTTGGAAGTTGCTCAAAAAAGCTGTGTCTGACAGGCAGAGGATGAAATTTTTCAGTTTCAAAGCATCACATTTCTCAGAAAACATAAATTTGCTTTATTACATACTGCAATATTGTCAAAACTAGCAAAACAGTTAGGATTGGTCATTTACAAATATGAGGTGTTTTGGACTAATTGAAGATAATCTGCATACAGTACAGGTACATGTAGTATTTAACAGCAAGTAATGTAGTTATCTGCCAAAAGTTTCAAATCCAGGTAGGGATTACAAATTTATACAAATTTATTTTGGAGAATTAAAACTGAAGTTCAAAGTTTCACCAGTTAAAAATGTTGTGTTCCTTGGTACGAAAAAAATTGTCAAGTCTCATATTATCTTTTTCACATAGATTTTGTTAATTTTATCTATCGAGATATGAATGAAATAAAACAAGGTTACACTATACTCTCTAAAAAAACAACTTCTTTAATATTTTAGGGATGGGGGCAAATTCAGTGAAAAAATGACAATAAATATTGTTTAAACCACAAGTGAATTAAACTTGAATTGATAATAATGTAAATTTGGCTATTTTCTGAAAATCTTTACCATAGTAAACGCTTCACTAAACAAAGAGCTGGGTTAACTCTGTGTTAGAATATTACATTTATTTATATATTAGCCTTTTTCTGTCTCTAGATGCCTCTATTGATAACCTTGTATGAACTAGAGGGAATTTTATAATTATCTCAACATACCTTTATATTCTCTTTGTTTGAAGATTTTTAATGTAGTCTTTGGTGAATTATGGAGATAATCTATTATAAAACCAGTTTTCTATGCCTTATACAAATTTCATTAATTTTTATCTGACAAAATCTGAACCCAAAACCGTTAGGAATGAAATAAAAATTAGGCAAAAAAATGAATATGGGTAAAGGGAACTGAGTTTATACCCTGTGAACTCAATACAAACATGATGTTTATGCTAATTGTTTAATTCATTTATCAAAACAATGTGTATTAAAAAAAAACTCATAAAAAGACAAATTCAAAAAATTAGCTTAAAGCTATTAATTGATGAGATAAGTTGTAATTGAATACTGTTGTACAGGCTAGGTTTGAGAAATAACTTTAGAAGCAATGCCGGAAGAGTTTTTTTTTTAAAGTGGCACAAGATGACACCAAAAAGTTTTAAAATATTTATTTAATTGAATGCACAGGTTAACTTGTTTTTTAAATAAATTTTACTAATGAAAGAGAGCATTTTATTTAAATTTTGCCTTTTTATATTAATTTGTTAATTATGATAAATTTCAGCGGTGCATATACCTGTAAACCTGAAACACTCCTTGACCTTTGCTGGATGTAAATAACATGTTATAACAGAATTCTTAAAAACAAGTTTTTGTTGTCTTTTTGTCTTGATGTTGAATATCATAAGAAGTAAAGAAACACAATCCTGTAGTTCCACTGAATAGTTT
Source organism: Mopalia ciliata (assembly GCA_034783835.1). Lineage (NCBI taxonomy): Eukaryota > Metazoa > Mollusca > Polyplacophora > Chitonida > Mopaliidae > Mopalia > Mopalia ciliata. Next base: position 3,719 of record JAVFBW010165100.1, read on the forward strand.
AACATAATACACAAGAAGTGTTATTCCGAAAACCGACTCAATCAGACTCATCACAGATGATGATGGCATAATTAATGTTGAAATATTGCGTCAAAATGAAGATATCATTTTTTGGAATACACTACTTGTGTTTTTTAATATAGTAAAGAACACGATAAAATGAGCAATTGTCATCGTGTTTGAGATTTTATTATTCCTTCTAACTTGACAAATTAATGCTCAATGTAGCGGACAGTTAGATGAACAATCAGCTTGTTAATTTAATTCCCTTATTTTACGATTTGCCACTTTTTGAGCACTACAATTGCTAACCTTATCGCGTGTAACAGTCTTTGATGCTCTGATGGAGAGCCGTGAAATAAAATCAAAACAAAATCCCGATTACTTGTACATGTGCAGTCCATTAATTTTTGGTTTCCAGCACTTTTGAAGATTGCATGCAAACAGATCGATATCTTTCAGGGGGAGATAATCCGAGACATATGGCGAGGTATTGTGTATTGATCACGTCGACACCTTTGATTATCTCAAATTAATCAGGCAATCAAATAAATATTACCCCGAAAGACCAATACCAACTGGACTCTAAATCGTAAAGGCATTCATAGTACAATGGCTGCATTTTCATCCGCCAATAGTTTTGAAATAGCAGCCACAATGCATGACAAATAATGCCCATCAATAGGAAATTGAGTATCAATTTTTTCTTCAGTTAAACAAAGCCCCCTTATATTGTGACCAGTGTTTGGGACGCTTTAAATGGCACTAATTCAGCCTGGCACGGTTTTCTAACAATTGTTAGTCCGTAACCATGGTTATCCTTAAAAGCTATTAGACTTAGAGATAAACTGTGACAGGGGTGACTGAAGGGTCGCATTATTACCCTCTACTCAACAGCTTCCTTTTTTCACGCTGACTATGGATTACCAGTTACCATGTTGATTTGGTTACCACGACAACAGATAATACAATATGTAGATTGCGAAGGGAAGAGGTAAATGAGTGGGACTTGGAATTCGGCGGACTTCATCAATTTTTCACGACGGTTATTGATTAAGGCTCGCGTCTAACTCATTCTGATCGTGTTTACAACTTTTATTGAAAACTGTATCGCCCAGTTCCCGCGTTTCCATGACATCCTGTTTGGGGTGTGTAAATTATTGAGGCATAGCAACGATAAAAGTTAGTGTTGGTTGTTAGTGTCCCAGGTAGAAATTGCTTTGATCATTAACACAGGTAGTTGGAAAGCTGCATAAGGCGTTGCAACTTCACACCTAGAATTTTGCAATAGTTACATGTACATCAATACCATGTATGTTTAAGTAATACATGTACATGTCAAACATAACATCACTAGATTTATCTGTTCGAAACAATTAAATACAAATGAAAACTATAACTTTGTTTGAAGTCCATTGAAACATTATTTTTTTGATTAAATGGTTGATCGATTGATCATTCATTTTGTGGACTAAAAATTAATTCTACCCTTCCCTGCCAAAGAAAAAAATATATATATATATTTTGAATAAGCGAACAGATAAAAATTGTCTTGCCTCCACAGGGATTCGAACCCGGGACCTTTGGGTTATATCAAGATATAATAAATTGGATTTAAATATTTTAAAAAAATCAAATCTAACTACATGTACATGTAGCAGTATTTTAATTTACATGTATTTTTTTAACTGCGTCAAAAGATTTGTGACTTGGTTAAGCATATACATGACATGTAGCACCGGTTGACATAAAGCTTTGACTGTTTGACATGGGTGATAAATACAAACAAGCCTACTTGAATCAATGTTACGGTATAAAAGCAAAAATGAGAGCTCTTCCATGTGAAAGGAAGAAAGAGTGCTAAAGTACGTTAGCTCTGTGTATATATACCAATAATCAATGAGGGAAGTGATTAATTCCCAGAACAATAAAACTAGTGCACAGGAACCAAAACAAATCCTTTCATACTCTAAATCCCCTCAAATTCCTCCTGAAAATTACTGTTATGGAAGGTATTTAAAAGACTTGGAAATTGTGTCTGATAGGCAGAAGATGAATTTTTCAGTTAGAAAGCATCAACATTTGTCTGGAAATTTGTTTGATTGCATGCTGTAATAATGTCAGAACAAGCAAGAAAGTTAGGATTTGTCTTTGACACAATTTGAGGTGATTTAGGGAAAATCTTTATTGTACTTTAAAAATAAGTCGTATCTGGTTTTGCATGAAATTCTGGATATTATTAATAGTTTATTAAACAAAACGCTGCCGGAAAGGAGGGAGATCTGTTGCCCTGGTGCTCTGTGAGTTTGGGGACAACACACATGTAAAGCTGATCTGTGATGTCTTTGTTTGTATTGCATCATGGGATTGTCCTGTCTTGTCTCTGTGTGTTGCCAGCAGCATACATGTACATGTAAGGAGGTTTCTTTACAAATCATAGGATTGCAATAATGGCGTTACAAGAACATGTCAACACCCCATTTAAACAAACATATAATCAAACAGAATGAAGAAAAATCATTAAAGAATTTTAAAAACTATATGTTTTAAAGCATGTAGAGAATGTTGAATCTGCCTTTCTTGATAGTGTCTTCCGAAGGATTAAAATCTTGGACCTACGGTATGGCTTGACATGCCATAGTGGCTCAAAATGGACACTATTTTTTTTATAACAAATTTAGAGAATTTGAAGAAAAACTGCTTGCCTTCACTAATACCAAAACTGTGCTCTTTTGGGAGCTGGTCCAACACTTTATTCACTTGGTATTTTATACTTTGCTCATTGGTATTATATTTATAACTATAAAAACCATAAAATGTGATTGATTGATTGGTGTTTTATGCCGGTCTTAAGTTTTGTTTATTTGTTTTTTGATTGGGTTTTAACGCCGTACTCAAGGGTATTGAAACAGATTGTCCACTCCACACTGTACCTTGCCATATTACGATGCTCAAGAGAATTTCACTAATATGACAGTGGTGTATTCCAACAATAATTGACACTAGTGCAAGTTGCACAACCAAGATGTTCAGTGTTTCAGTGTTTCTATAATATTGAAAAAATGATCATTATCTTTTCTTCATAAACATTGAATTTAATATCTTAGCTTACGTTGAACGTAACTGTCATGGCAACACTATGTCACTGGTCGTCATGGTAGTTACATTTTGCGTGAGCTAAGATAGCTTTGTGAAACGGGCCTCTCGTCGTAATTCGGTCGGCAGTAGAGAATAAAATTTCCTAATTTAATCAAACTGCAGAAAACAAACTTGCATTCACAAGAGAAATTTTAGGTGTTTTACAGTAACTCAAGTTTTATAAAATAGCTATCCGGTATTCATTACCATGATACAGGCTATAATTTGTTTTCCATATATTTAGATAACTTACTGAGGATTTTAGATAGTGAATAATTTTAGAGGATAGTGAATTTGAAGAAACTTTGGCTCAAAATTGTCTAAATATTAAACTAGGAATTATTTTTATTCGTGCACACTTTCAATTCCATGTCAACACACTCAATATTTTTACCTGCATATTTTTAAGGTCATAAAGGCATACATGTATGTAATTTACATCCCCAAGCAATATTTCTTCATTTCTATTGTTCACAGCCGAGAAGAATTAAGTCAATTTTATAAACTGGCAACGTTACAAAACAAAGGGTAACAATTCCCTTTAATAAAGCAAGCCATTTCAATGGTTTCCTGGTTTGCTACGCTGGCAACCGTTTAAGGCTATTTTTTTTCTCTGTTTCCACACAAAGCCAAGGACATGTATGTCAATATATTGTTAAGGTTTGAAGTTGGCTGCAATAACAATAGACAGAGAAAATCTATCAAGTGCCACAAACAAGCGTAAAAACGAATAAAAATTGACATCATGGGCAAAATAGAGACCACTGAGTTGATCAACAATCTTTGGACAAACAATGAGGAATAATCGCTCATATATCCTACAGTATTTATGTACTCGCATCTCCATGGAAACAGCAGGTTCGACCATTTTATTCCCAAGTTGTTTGAAATGCACCCTGATGCTCTCTTACTAAGTTTACACGTTTTTCCCCCTTAATTTTTATCTGTTTGTTTAATGGTATAAAGTAATATATAGATTTAAGTGTTTCCATCCAATAAAGGGGACAAAGTAGTGAATAGACATAGAAATGTCAGCATTCAGCAACTCTGTTATTTTATATCAATCAATTACTGTTTTATTTTATTGAGTTGTGTCAGAAAAAAAAACTTACAAAGTTTTATATAAATAGAGATAAACTGGAAATAAACAAATTAATTTAATTTGCGGGATACTACATGTGAATTTTGCACTTTTAAAAAATGACGTATTTACTTCACTTAAGTTGTAAAAATATTTTGCAACAATGTTATTCAATTTTTAAAAAAATTATTAAAAAAATCATCACAGAAACACAGCAGATTTTTTTTCTGTCTTATGCAAATAATGAATTGGTAAAAATGACAGGTAGAAATTCTAACATTTAACTTCGGAAAGATAGTTAAATTGGAAATCTTGACAGGCAAAATTTTGCTTCGTTTCTCCAATATGTGGGTGTCAAATTTTGAAAGTTTTCCTGTCTCCTGCATCTTAAACTTGCTTAAAACAGGGTGTCCAAATCAGGCAGTTGTTGACTTTAGAGTGTTTATTTGGATGGGTGTCTGCGTAAACCTTTGCTCAGTGGTACATGTGTTTAGAATATTTACACATTTAAAAAGACAAGAAAATTTACAACAATATTGTTGCGTTTAGAACTTCTGATCCTGCCATTTATTAAAGTCATTTCAAAGTTTTAATATCCTTTTTTTCTAGGATACAGGAAATATAAAGATCACTTGAAAATTTATTTTGAAAGCCAACAAGTGGAGTGTTATACATCCATCTTCATTTCTTTTGTGGTCCGTTTTTAAAGTGAATAGAAGTAAGATTCTATTTTAACGTAGGAAAATATTAAACAATTAAATTTCACCAAGACTTCCCTTTTATAAGTTCAGCCTATTGAAAAGTATCGTATTACCATAACAACAACTACACAAGGTTAGTCAGGTGACCTCTACTCCCACGAAAAGTGTTTGATCTTAATTACCCATAACCATGGCAACCAAATTAATAACCTCACAGGAATTTATAGGAATTAAGAATTTCCTGTTTGTCAACTCCAAGAAAGTTTAACAATTTCCTGTTGAAATAATTGTTTTCTCTCATCATATGTATCCTATAAATAGTTTGTAAGTTTGTGGGTGGTAGTGTGTTTTTAATGTTTTGCGAGAATTTGGAGACGCCCTGTGGTTTTGTTTTGTAAAAAATATGTCTTTTATGCTAAACTGAAATGAGACTATGTATTTTATGAAAAAAAAGTTCATTTAAGCTCATTCATTATCTGTTCATATTAAGAGAAAATGATGATATAAGCCTGGTCTCAGACTGTTAAAATGGCGGATGAATACTGGTACATGTAGTTGTGAACTTCCTGTTGCCCTGGTGTTCACAGAGCTATTGGGGCAACATGAATCAAATTTGTTGGGATGTGGCTTTGTACAAGTACAAATGTATAATGTCCTGCAATTGTCTCTTATTGTCTTTGTTTGTTGCCAGTGGTATTTCATATGAGTCAAATATTCTTAAGTAGGGTGTAAATTTTGATCACACAAACAAGTAATGGCCTAACAATATACAGGCCTCACTGTCACTTATACAGAAGTACTTGTAAGTAGTTTGATAAATGATTCTCAAATTATAAATTATTAAAAAAGATCCAAAAGATTATAACTGTAGCTTGGTTCAAATTCTCTAAACATTGAAATGAAATGAAATAAAATCAAATAAAGAGTTTGAATACAAATTTCCTATTGCAGATCTGCCTACCCTCGAAGAAATTTATGTGTAAAAAATGAGTTTTTAAGAGTATTTTCTTACCATTTTGTGTATAGCTGTGTTACAGCCTAGTACAGAATATTAATTTTTGTGTGTATTTGGATGGCCTTTTGGCATAAATTATGCGTACAAAATACTCCAGGTAGGCAGGTCTGCTCTTGCCATTGAGTCAAAATTTAGCTAGTTTAAATGAAAAATCTTTACTGCAAAAGTCAAAAGAGTATACATGTACATAATGAAAAACAAGAATGGAACTCCATATTGTATGTATAGACCTACAATGTACACAAATTTGATGTGTGTCAACTACATCAAGTTTTCATTACTTTTGATCCCTATATAAAACTTTAAAAGTAGGTAAAACTAGGTCTTGCCAGAATATTTATAAGCAATGTTAACATTTAAGGCATGTTTAAACACAGGCTTGTAAACGCTTCATAGTTGCCATAGTGATGGCCTGTAACACACCTCAACTTAACAACGACAACAATTATATATTCTTGATCAAACCTGGTTTTCTTGGACTCTACCAAATGAACTTTGTAAACGTTGTCAAGGCATTGTTGGCATGTTACCAAAATTGCGCTCATAATTTTCCTCTTTTAGCCAAATATCCCCACTTGTTTGTAACAGTACATGTATATCTGTACTTTGCCACGTACATCTAGACATTATACATAGATACACCCCACATAAACTAATCTCAAATATAAGTACTTTTCCATCATACAATTGAAAGTCTGAATTCCAATGAGATGTTATACTAAATTTTTGCCTAATTATCATCTCATTAAACATAGAATTTGAAAAAATTAAAAATAAAAATTTTTGGAACTAAACACAAACAAAAATGTTAATAATAAAAATTCACAAAATTAAATATACATGTTGAGAAGCGCAATCCATTTTAGAAATTTTATGGACATATATTTGTACTAGTTTATGTATATTATTTTAATTGTTGATAAAGAAATGTTGCTTGCCTCCACCGGGATTTGAACCTGGTTGCCTTGCTAGCAGAACATTGTACTTGTACATTCATCTATAGGCCATAATGAATATTTCTTCATATCAATAGGGAAATGTTTTAGACTTTAATAATGAGCTAAAATTGAGTTTTCTATTGAATTTGTGAGTCTACATGTACAGCAGACAGTAAAAATGATGAATCCTTGCTTCATTACTAAGGATCTAGACTTACATACATACAGATCACTCAATAACACTATAGTGTACATAACTATTAACGATCCCTGCTTTACTTTTATTGTTTGCTTATATAAAACTCAATTTTAATTGATGATATTAAAGTTAATTGTTTAAATGTGGTATGATACATTGTACATGTACAAATATAGCATAGACCAGAAATCAAGAAATCTTTTTCTCAAATCGCTAGTCTTTATAGAAAGTGTTTGTTTCATTTTGCTTGTTACCGATCTTCTCTTTGTTATAAAACTTCATTGAAACAGGGCATCTTGCGTGTCTCAAAAACATAGAGACCTCCATCTGGCCAACACTATAGTGATACATGTAGGTATCACTCATGATCAAAGCTACATGTACATGTGTGCATATACACTGTAGTTAAGTTTGCGTAATACATACTTTAAGTGGATAAACAGCTTCAATTGTAATATAAGGACTGAAATATTATACTTTGTAAAAAAACAAGTTGTTTAAGATAATTAACTTGGCATTGTTACAGAAAGCAATCTAAATTTAATAAACATTAATTAATAAAAGATTTAACAATCGAGGTGCATGTGTATCCTGGGCCTAGGTTTGAATGCACGTGTGTGTGTGTGTGGGGGGGGGGGGGGGGGGTGTTCA
>JAVFBW010165122.1:0-11440 GCA_034783835.1 Mopalia ciliata
TGGCGGCCACACCGTCATAGCATGTGTGTCGTGTGACCGCAACGGGCTGTTGCAGAGACGGCAGCGGCGGCGTCACGCCGCAGCAGTACGTCATGGCGTCGTGCCACATGCGCACATGTGCCAACACACCGCGAAGCTACGACGTACTGCTGTGAGGTTCTGCGGCGGCGTTCTTTTACTGGGTGACGACGCAGTGACCACGTTATGACTTTGTGGGGTCAAGGCACGTGCGCACATTTTCCAACACGTCACGATGCCATGACGTACTTCTTTGGCGTTGTGCGGTGTTCAGCAACGGCGTATTGCAGCGTTTTACGGCGTCACAACGAGGTCACGAAGCTCGACAGGAGTGATGTGGGTCATGACAAAGAACTCTAGAACAACTGATACCATGTTACATAGTCATTTTGCCTGGGATATGTCATGGAAAAAGACAAAGGGTTGATTTGTATCCGTTGATCCGTGTGTTGGTATATGGTCCGAGTCGCGGAGATTTACTGGCCTTTGTCGTTGATGCTCTGCATGTTGTATTCTGAAGGTAACACTTGGTCAAATAGCTCATTTTTCATCCGTATAGCGTTAATTTAAGGTATTCCCAAATGGTTGATACCTAGAGAAAGTATAAAAAATAATCCAATATTAATTGAACGATTTGCAACTTGGTTCATTAAAAAATTCGTTGAACATCTGACTTTCAGTCAGATGTGATTCTCGCGTGAGGTCACCAGGGGAATTCACAAAAGGGCTCGTATATATAGTAACCTGACCGCCATTTTGTTATATGTCATTATCTAGCAATTCTTCGTGTATCTCCGGTATGGAGTCGTCATTCTCCGCCACAGATTATCCCGAATAGAGTTTCCCCTGCCTACATCACAGCTCAAATAACTTGTATGAAAAGTCGCAAGTTTGTGAATAAAACAAATTCTAAGAGTCAGAAAAATACGGGATTTATTTTGCATATAGTTAATACTATTATCTTTGTAATTTAGTCACCTTTAATCTGATTTAAAACCCATTTGGGGTACCTTTAAGGTTTCTTCCGATAGGATCTCGAACATGTCTTTCTCACAACACTTACGTTTTCATGATTTCTCGACTTACGAAGGTCGGGTAAAAGGGTTTAGTAAGCGTTTTGCATTGCCGCTTTGTCCATGTCATTTCCTGCGTCTGAGATAAATTTATCTTTTAAGCTATCGAGAAGGCCGCTGACTATATCATCCCAGACCTCAACGGACGGGGCGTCATAATCGCCGTCTTCTCGTCTCTCGGCATGGCAGCTCTCTCGTTCGAAAGAGACGATAGCGATCGGTCGTCATTGTCTGATTGAAGGTCTTCTTCTTCTTTACCTGCTTCATCAACGATAGCACCACCTTGAACACTACCGTGATCATATTTTTATTTGCTTTCTTCCGGATGCTTGATTACTTTATGATTCTATCGTAATGTCTAGAAAAATGACGCTCACAAATATCGCACACAAAAGACATTCTTCTTGTTCGACTGTAAACCAACAACTGAGGGACTTGAAGCACATGGGCTGGTTAAATGCTCATGCGGCTTCATTGACGTCGCTTAACGCCGAATGACGCCGCACGACGCTGCAGAACACCGTAACAGTACTCTGCACGACTTCGCAGAACACCGCATTAGTACGTTGTGGCGCATGCGCCACGACGCCACGACACCCTGACGTAGTCACTGTGGCGTCACGCCGCAGAAGGCTCCGCCGCTTTACTATTTAAGTACTTGATTACGCACAAACCTTCCTTATTATGTAATAATAAATACGCGCTGAGTTGCTCTTTTATACTACTTCTGTATTTCTAAAGAACGTTATAGTTCAACAAGCAACTATTTTCTCTTCTGTTTGTATTATGTTCTCATTACAACACAAGCCACGCTTCCATACATTAGTTTGTGTTCGTATACCAAATAGCTCAGATAGACTTAAAGTGTAGGACTAACTACACTGTTGGAAACAATGGCTGTAATGGAATGGTTCTTCAGTTATGGCTCTGGTGGAACACCTTGTAGCTCTGTATGGTTCTGTACCTAGTAATGGGGGGAAATAATCGCTTTGCGATGATTAAGATGAGAGCCGTTCATCCAACTTATCTATGACCGAGAAAGATATCCTGAAAACTTATTTAATACTATTACAATGTTTACTTATTTGATCGATATTTTTAACTCCTGCATACTGATCAGACATCCAATGGTTCTTATATTTATATGTATGTGATCTTGCAGTTCGGTTTAGTTATGGGCTGTCTTCTCGTGGTAAGTCAGGTCCATGCATCAAACGACCTGTCCCAGCATTTAATTTGTTATAGCCATAAGGTAGAATTAGAGTTCTGTATCTCCAAAAGTCTATCATATAACGTATCCTAATTTAGATAGCCAAGTTCTGGTGTGTGTTGATTGACATAGCATAATAAGCCTTTACATTTACAGTAAGTTTCTCGAAAGCTACTGTGCGGCAATTGGTCTATTTCTGAGCGCTGATCATTTCACGTCAAAACAAACTGTGGGTTCTCTCGGCGCCTTTGCTATACACTTGCATTCTTGTTAATCCCTTTATGGCAATGAAGAAAGGATCCTATGTTCTTACACTATAAGGGTTTCAAGTCACGTTTTTTCTAGTGATAGTACAACTTCTTCTTTTATTGTCTAGTGACGTTGAATTAAATCCTGGACCAAACACTAATGCCACTCTTTCATTTGATTATGTGAATGAATGTGGATTAAACAACAAGATCGACCTTGTTATCTCAAATCTACTCGAATACGACGTGATTGCAATGACCGAAAGTCACCTGACTGAAAACATATCTAATAGTTATATCCTTCTGCCCACTGACTATGTTTTTTATACAGGGCTCTTACGTTCCTCTTTATGTTTGTTTGTAAATACTACATTCTGTCTTATAATTTGTGCCTTTGTTATGTCGAAATAAAAGCACCTCAGTGCTTATGTTATCTGTATAATGAAATCGACGATAAATAAAATTTCTTGAATCTTGAATCTTGAATACTCTTGTTATATTTTATCCCATTTATTGTTCGTCTCTATGCAGCTGTTCTTTGTCTTTCACAGATTTGATGGTACTGGAAATTAATCAAGAACGTGTAATGAAACTAATACTAGAAAAACCAAAGTTAGCATCATCAAAAGGATTGTATATCCAGTTAAAACGGCTCCCTCTAGATCTAAAATTTAAATTGAACAGTCTTACACACATTATGGTCTTTAAACATTTTCATAATCTGGCATCAAATTACCCATGTTCATAATAAGCGACAACGTTACTTGTGTATTAAGAACTTCAGGCAAGCACTTATTAAAAGTATCGAACGGAAGTGTTTAAGTCTTCGCTTTGTATAAAAGATTCCATGAAATCCAACACCGCTCACGACATCCGTGCAATAACCGATTTGTGTGCCTTAAAAAAACATGCACTATATTTTAATCAAATATTTTTTACAACTTTTTAAACATTTGATTTACTATCATTAATAAACTGGCCTCATTTTTATTGAAATATATTTTGAACTTTACTTAAAATAATCTCTTTATGATGCTATAATATATGTATATAATATATATACTTAAATGTCAGAAAACAGATTTTTACATAATTTGTCATTTTTAATAATCTTATTATTTTGTTAATTTATCGTTGTTATTTTGTTGTAATTGTTATTTGTAACTCAACCTCCATGAAAGAGGTTCCATACCTATGTATGTTATCGAGTGTTTAAATAAATAATCTATATCTATTAATATCTACAGTAAAGACAAGCCCTGCTCATCTTATATGGCTGAAACGCCACGACCCTCAGATAAATATTACTCGATAGATAGCTGTACAGGCATATCTATCATAGGACATACATCTTAAGACTCTAATCTGACCCACAGAAAAGTATTAATTCACACGCAGAAAATACTTGTTAAAACCAAGGATAAACATCTAAAAATCAACTCACGCTGAGACCCGTTAGTGACAAATTTAAAACTGTTAATGGGGCAACAAATGTCGAAGAAGTCGTCAAGGTTACAACGACGCCTCGCTCTCTCAGTGTGAGCCACAACATAGCACCGATGACGCCACTCAGCGTCTACTGCTGTCCGCACTACCGCACTACTACTTTATAATACTAAATAATCTCAATACTCAATAATCCATAGTCAATATCCGCACGACAACGCAGCACTTTAGGAAAAGCTGAAATAATGTTTCTCCAAGCAACTGACATAACGGACACAGGGTTTTTCTTGTTACTGAAGTACGAACTAGATTGACCCTGATCCAGAGTTGCCTGTGCAATAACTAATAATGGTCTCGTCACCGTTTGGAATATTGGGGGAGGGGCGAAATGGATTGCAAAATCAGAGACGAATCCTACAATCTGTCACTTGGTGAAAGACGCAGGCTTTGTCTCGTTTACTTGACACATGCAGTTATACCAGGTACCCGAACTGCTTTGTTCCACCGGAATGTCATTAATAAGGTAGCTATTATCTACACCATCCCTTTCGGGAAGGCCAAACCATGACTTTGTATTTTACAACACAGGCGGTTCCCAGCAGGCGTCAACTGGAAATCAAGAGCACTTCCATGACCTGTCATAAGCATTAACAATATCAGACGCATAGACAATTCCCAAAATTCCAGTGAACCTGATTGAAATAGCCAGCCTCACACATCTACGATCAGGTTGTTCACAAATAGAGGCTATTTCAGTACCTACTGCCAACATCATGGTTCAAGAGCAAAACTTTACAACAAAAGACATTCCTTAAAATGTCTTCATACAATGCAGGAATATGTTTCACAGACTTTGGAAGACCTAATTAGTGGATGAAGTGGTGTAAGGTGTATGGTATCTCTCTATAATGGATTAGAGCACGAATTTAACACGCCCTGCGATCCTCAGAGGATGTAAGTCCGTAATATAATGTAATATAAGAACTCGAAAACCATGGTTTGGAGGCTCCTCAAGTGTACGTAGTCTTGCCAAACACCGTGCCAACGTACCAAAGCTTTAATATCACAAGAATAAATAGGACAAGCATTCGGCCCATGAGACTCATCGACCGCCAAGACCAACCTTGGTGACGCTGACGTTGTCCAGCGTGGATTCCATGATTAAAAAAGCTGGATCATTTGGGACGTTCTGGACCAAAGGAGTTTAATAGATGCTGACTTCCATTCGATCCCATTAGGTTTGTCCATCGTGTCGTCAAGTCACCAAAAGGAGGTCCTTCGATTAGTCCCTGTTTACTCTGGCACCTGAAGATTTCTCGTATTTTATGAGTACTGGCTTTAAAAACTCTAAATCATCGTAGGAGCCACATACCTTTACTGGTTTCTCAACAAATGGAACACGCAACCCATTAAGGTTAGAATGTAGACTCGCTGTTCTCCTGTTGAATAAGCTCCACAGGGTCGTGCGACCTGGTACAGAACATGTTTGGTCGTCATGGACTACAAAACCAATCGTAAAACCTAATCTCCCCTCCAAGGCCTTCGTTATGATCTTTAAGTCAGCACATAATAGGGAGATTGCGCGCCCGTTCGTAAGTTTCTCCTTAGATCCACATTGATGGATCCAGCTAACAATAGCCTGTTGCAAAGTACCTGGTAGACACTTACTGTCAACAGCATCGATTGTGACCTCACATAGAACTGGGCCTTAAATGCCCCAAAAGGTTATGTAAACTTCTACCAGGTACATGTACCATCAATACCAGGAGATCTATTTAGAGCAAATGACTTGGCTGCAAAAAAACGATCGTGGAAAGGAGGGGATCTTCCCAGAAGTCCGCTTGATCTTCTGAAAATATGGTATCAGGACACAAAGGATGGAATTGCGTTTCACCAAATTCTGTTTAAAAAACCTTTCACGACATAAGTTTACAATATTCACGCTATGTGTTGTGAACATGATAAGATGACAAACAAATCAAATGATTAATTTTGAAACTTTCACTGTAGCTTTCTCCTTTGAACAGGTTGATGGGTTTGGATTTCATCCAATTCCGGTAAGCAACATGGCCGCCATAAAAAATATCGCATAATGTGACAACATTAAGGCCTGCAATATAGCCAACAGTGCATATTTTGCTACATTCATTTCTGTATGTACTATGAACACAAAACACCAAAAGAAAAACACTGATTGAATTTACGTTGTATTTGTAGGTTTCTCTTCTTGCAATAATGAATGAGATTCCCAAAATGAAATTACAAACAACAACAAGGCTGGCATTGCGGGTTTCGTCACATTAACTTAACAAATATGGCCGCCATGTTTTGAATATATATCTCAAATATACCACAATTTATCTTCAAAATAAGTCGACAGATTGCCATCAAAGTTAACATTTAGCTTGATTCAGGCCTACCGAAATTGCGCAACGTAATAAACGATAAGCAACATTTGTTCGCCTTTTGGAGGAAGAAATTGTAGCTTGACCTGGATTGTGAGCATATTTTTTTGAAAATGAGCCTATGGCTGGGGATCCGCTAAGGTAGGCCTTCTCAGCTAGTTTTCTGTACATTAGCATCAAGTGTTCGTTTGTTACGTGTTTTGTTAACAATTTATCAGCCCACGTGTTTTGCTTCCTGATTAAATTACCGGCGTCATGCTGGCGCCGAACACCCAGACTGTTTTATTTTGTGTTGTTTATTTTCGAGTAAACAAGATCATGGAAACAATTCAAGTTAAAATCAATGGGCCTAAGTAAAAAGTTAAACATGTCAAGGCAACACTACTACTTTGTATTGTTAACATTGGCACTTCAAACTGAAATATAATAGGCTAACTGGATGTTGATTTCCAAGGCAATGCTTTCCAATAAAAGTACTTGATGTAATTCAAGTGTATAAAAGCTTAACGTACGGAGGCTGGATTTTTTTTATCATAGATTGATCGATTAGTTCTTAACGTAAGAATATTTACATTATATGATATCAAAGAACTCCAACACTTAGTCATACTTAAGCAGCCATAAGATATAAAGTGTTTTTATCTGTAGAAAAATTAACCTTATTCCGTCAACGAGTAGGTTAAATAGAATATCTCTGTGGTTGAAACGTGCTGCATATGGTAAAGGGCGTTCTATCACACGCTTAACAGGGTATTTTATCGTGGGATTGAATTACACACGTTTTTACGTCATAGGTTAAACACAAAACCAAGATTACCGAGTTATTTAAGTTCTAGTGGCAGTGTGATTTGGACTGGTCTTTTCATCTACTTTGGATGTTCTGAGAATCGAGTCTCGAAATGAACCAGACGCTTCCTCGAGTGCTGTTTTGCCCTCTGGTTGAAAGGACCAGGCCTGTGCTATATTTTTGACATGTAGTTTAAAACAATTAACCGTACAATTCTGAAGATTCAATATTCATCCGACTGAGACTAGTGTGAAGTCAAGATATGCTAGCCGTTTCTCAGTACAGTCATTCACAACCGTATATAGTTGAGTATCACACAATGGGGTATATTAAAGATTTCTAAAAGCTTGCTGGGAGATCGACACTGAGCTCAAATTACAACACGTTGGAAATGATAAAAGAAGTGCCATTTATTTCAAATGTGTTGGTGAAATGGCTAGAAAATAGTTTTTGGCTGAAGAAACTCCATTATAACCTTTTACAGACGACGCATTTTAATCTATAAAAGAGCAGAGTGGCTGAAGAGAATTCTTTTTTTATAGACATTTTTATAGTGCATATAGAATTGGTTTGATATAATTGTATTGAGTGTATTGAAACGACTTCAAAGTTATCAAATTTTTAAATCGTTTTATTTACACACTTCAGAATTGCAAAGGGTACATTAATGTAAACAATTATAACATTAAGACCCTTTTGGATTTTTGGGATTTCGCTAATGTAAAACATACTTTCTGTCGTGATTTCATTATTGTATAATTTTATGTCAATAGCAACCTTTGACTTTGTGTATGTTTGCAATATATTGTAGTAATTTCGTTATACTTATCTGCACGGACGACCAGGCCAGACATTCGCGAGAATTTGACTCTACCCAGCTAACAGGCGATATTTCTGTAACATCTGGTCTTTTAATTTATCGCTGTGAGACCGGGTTGTTTATTTTATCTCCGGGAGTCCAGGTCTTTGATTTTATCTCTGTGAGACCGGGGGTTTTATTTTATCTCTGTGAGTCCGGGTCATTTATTTTATCTCTGTGAGTCCGGGTCTTTGGTTTTATCTCTGTGAGACCGGGTGTTTTATTTTATCTATGTGAGTCCGTGTCTTTGATTTTATCTCTGTGAGGCCAGGTGTTTTATTTTATCTCTGTGAGTCCGGGTCATTTATTTTATCTCTATGAGACCGGGTCTTTGATTTTATCTCTGTGAGACCGGGTGTTTTATTTTATCTCTGTGAGTGGTATAATTTTAGAACTTACGTCATAAACCAATCACCTCAAATGTTCCTTCATACTTACATCATGACTCAATCAAGGCTTTGTTCACCATTCGCATAATAGCGAAAGAGTCCTTCATCATTTAACTCCTAACAATGCCTAGGATTCCTTCATCATTTACCTCAAGACTGTTCCAAGGGTTCCTTTATCACTCACCTTATGACTGAGTCAAGGGTTGCTTCGCCATTTAACCGGAGACTGTAACAAAGGCTCCTCCATCATACACCTCATGACTGAGCCTAGGGTTCCGTAATCTGTCCCCTAAATGCAGAGTAAAATGATACATTATCACTAACCACGACAGGGCAAAGGGTTCATAACTCACCTGGTGACTGAACCAAGAAATTGTTCATCACTCACCTCATAACTGAGACAAGGATTTTTTCATCACCGACTTAATGACTGAACCAAGCATTCCTTCATCCTTGACCTCCTGACTGAGCCAAGGGTATCTTAATCCATTCCTTTATGACTGAGTCAAGGGTTCCTTTATCACTCATATCAAGACTGAGTGAAGGTTTCTTAATCCATCCCTTTATGACTTAGCCAAGGGTTCCTTTATCACTCACATCAAGACTGGGTGAAGGTTTCCTTTATCACTCTCTGCATGACTGAACCAAGAATTCCTTCCTCATTACCCTCGTAACTGAGCCAAAGGTTCATCACTCACAGCCTGAGCCAAGGGATTCTTCATCACTCACATCTTGACTGGACCAAGGGCTCCTTCATCAACCTCCTCATGATTGAACTTAGAGTTCCTTAATCACTCACCTCATGACTGAGTAAATAATTCATTTATAACATCTCTGCACGACCGAATAAATGGTTTCTTTTATCACTCACCTTATGATTGAGGCAAGGATTTTTCATCACTCGCCTCATGACTGAGCAACGTCACCCTTACCCCCAAAGAAAAGCGTCTTTCATCATTCATTAGCAACAACATACAATTAAAACTAAGAGCTTCACAGAATCGATTAGTTTTATTTAATGTGAAACAAAATTGAACATGCTTTTGAGACACGCTGCTCTGGTATAGTCGAAGAAACTGTTTTTAAAAATGCTTATTGAGACCTTATATCAGTTTATTGCACACTAAAATCACTAACCAATGTCCTAGGTAAATAAGGGTTATGAATGATGTAGACGTCAACATCGATTAGACTGGTCATTACAAAGACAAAAGCCACATTGTTTAATGACGAAACAAGACAAATGGCTTGCATTAGAGATCAGCATCATATAGAAAACGACGTAGCCGAAGGTAGCCAGTTTATTGATCGAGTTTATCAAGAGGAAGTGAGTTCTTCACTCGAGACAATAACTCAGAGGGGATTACCCCTATATGACTTCACTGTAGAGCTATTATGTCCCACATCTAAGCATTGATGGCAGTACAAACTGATATTGGAACGAATGTGGAACGTTCTTTGATCCCGTTCCAACCAAAGACTAGAACACTGGATTTCATCTTTTGTGTATGTCTTCACATCGATGGTGTTCTCAATTCATCTAAATCATTAGCATAGGCAATGCTATATAGATCATAAATCTATATAGAATTGTGTATGGGTAGTTGAAAAGAGAAAGTTGAAGAAAAGTCGCTGAATGTCTAACAAAATATATGTGCACTACTTACCACTTAATCGTGTCCTGACTTATCACATAAAATAATGTCTAGTATTTATATTGTCTACTCGTGTGTAGCAAGTTGAACAGTGGCATGAACACCACAGGGATGATGCAAACGGATTCAATTATTCTAATAAGCGTCCACAAGACACAGCAATGTACCCACTGAGTTCTTGTATTAAATGGTATAGTGCTGTTTCTTCTTAAGGCGACACTGGAAAACCTTGTCAGTACAATCTTTAGATGTCAGAGTAAAAATACTCTGACATATCCCTCTGGAAGCAGGGAATTTAATCTCAGAGCATCACTATTTTCTTTACTTTGTAATGGAGGAGTCATATTTCAAAAGAGCGTCACATTTGAAGGTTTTCTTAATATGAATCAAATACAATTACACAACGAAAAATACAAATTAATTATTCAATTGGTTGAGCACACAGTTATATGGCAGACTCACATTCACATCCAGTAATTGGTATGACTGTTCTCTGTGTAGATTAATTATGACCACAGCTGTTCAGAGCCTCTGTTTGTCAGCTGGAAATGTCAGCGACGAATTAATCGATTTACAGGTAACGGGAATTTTGGTACAGCGTGTTATTGAAATATCTAACTTTATGTGTACAGCAATATATTGTTCAGACATGTCTTCTCATTAAAAAGTAGCTTCTAAAACTCATTCCTTGGTTTACTTGGAAAGCTTGTTTTACATATAGAGAAAGGTGTCCTGATAAGCAAACATAGCCGTAAACACCGAAGTGCAGATCACAGACAAACCGAATAAAAGTTCATTAATCAAACTCCAAACCGCGTAATGTTACCAATATTAGACAAAAAACGTAACACTGTGTCTTTTGGGTTGGGGATAAAATTTCCTTAACAAATTATAATCACAACTTGAGAGCTCTTATTGGAACAGATTCTAATTCAGGAAATAATGGTAATTTAGCAAGAACAGATGACCATTTCGTTTCACAATGTTTCTATACAAACTCTTTGAAGAAAAGCGGACGAAGTTACATTCAAATACAGCCCTTCCATACACGCAGACATGTACCATGGTGTCTACAAAAAGAAGTATCAATAGTATACTACAACAAATTTTGTCTATTTTATCGCCTTACTGAATAAACAAGAGATCCATGAATGGATCTTGACGCCCACACTGTTAAGATAGTTTGAAGAGAAGGGTCAAAGAGGAGACAGATTCACGATTTGATTTTCCGTCTTGTGCCTAAGCCAGTATAGGAAGAGTTGTGTTTACTAGTTATATTAAAAAGTTAGACAGACATTACATGGATCAAAACCAAAACCTGCAAACATAAGACCATGAAAGGAAGCTATT